>CABFVX010001075.1:63408-139942 GCA_902151425.1 Timema shepardi
GGGCGCTGGACTTGTACTTTTGTATTTATTCACGTAAATATCCTCAGTTACGTGCTAATTAGAAGTTGACATGTTAATATTTAATTGTTTGGAATTGTCGAGTATTCCCGTTTTATTTAAGTAACTTTTCATATTTGAAATTATGGTTTGAATTAACGTAACGTGATGTAACTATTTATTGTAATTTGAATTAGGATAACTTTAATCTTTTGTAACGTAGGTTCTGTTTGAACAGCTAAAGTTTTGTTTATTTGTGTGTCCTTTATTCTCAGTCAGATCGGATAGTCCCGTGGGAGTTTGGCTTAGGTCTGGTAGTCAAACCCTCACGTTTTGTAAACACTGTTGTGTGATCTTCAAATTTAAATTACTTTATAGTTATGATATCGTTTTCTGTGAATTACGAAACCTTTGGAACCATATCAAGGTGCCCATTAGGCCCTTATAATTTTGTATCGCATTTAAATAAATACGCTGTAGTATTGTCTCATATAGACTGGTCTATCAATATAATGATGGAATTATGTTTCCTTTTGTTAAAACACTTGCGCAACTTTAATTATGTAAAGTTGTTTACTTCGATAATAATTTCCAACAGAACTCATTATGATATAATGAGACCATGTACTGTTAACTGCGCTTTAGCTTTCAATTGAATAAACTGCTCATTTTGTTGAATTTACTTTTTTTATAATATCCATTTATCTTGTTTGTTAAGTTCACCCTCTCCCTATATTTACCTTTTATGGTCGGGTAGTATTAGGACTCAGAGAGGATGCAACAGAGTTAGCGATGAGGAAGGCCAAATTTAGAGAAAGGGTACCAAGATGTTCATGGAGGAAAAGTGTAAAGCAATTTTGTAAAAATAAACCATCCTCAGTACACCCGACTGGGAATCGAGCCCTGATCTCCCCGTTGTTTTCAGTCTAGTTTAACACGAGAGTGACGTCTTGGACCATGCAGCCATTTAAGCAGGTTTTGCAGTGTCCATGTCCTTTATTGAGAAAGTTTGTTATTGTTTCACTGTAAGAGACCATGTTATCTAGCCGATGAAAATTTAGACAGTCTGTTCTAAATAATAATCCACTATTCAGAGGTGTCCTTTAAGGTAGATCTCACTTTAAACGGTGGATGTTCTATATGGTTAATAAATATCTCAATGAAAGACAGCTCATTAATTTGATTTACAACTGGCATATTCATGAATGTAGGTGAATTAGCCTTCCCTGTATAACTCTGAAGATAATTGCCCATGAATTGATGGGTGGAAGCAGGCTCTAACTAACTGGGTTGGAACTATTAACGTAGTAACTGAGCGCGCTTTATTATTCTGACTTGGCTTCGTTATGATATAGTAGTACACGTTCACTAAATTAGGCGAGTAATAATCACATAAATGGGTCTTAATTCTCGGAAAGCCTATTACCGGCCAATGAACCACTCTGCCGAGCTTTAGGTACTCATATCATCTCATAGAAATTTAGCACACACAAGAAAGAGATGTTTAAGGATTTGGGCGGACGGATAATACAAAGTGATTCCTTAAACGAAGATGAATCGAAAATGCCCTAAAGGACATAATTTATTACTTTAATTTCCATAGTCAACGTCCTACTAACCGGCCGGTCTATCCGCCTATTCGTATTTATGTAGTAGGGATTGAAAATATTGAATTTATAAAAGATTTAAGTACATTTTCTTGGAGGGGGTATATGTATTTTTCGAAATGGCTGCAGGATGCCTGGTTGTAGATTCAAGCTCAAACCTTGCCATCACTTTCAAACCAGATAGGATGAGATGGACACCTTGGCCCACGTTCTCACCGTTGTCTATTTGTGTGCACTAATATAATGTCATTTTAAACATATTGCTTCGGTTATTAACATTACTATTATCTTACTACTAGTTTGGTTTGTACGCTTATGCACTAATTACTCTAATGGTTTTAGGGACTAGGAAGGCTATATTTATAGGAAGTGTACCCATATTTTCGTGGAGGAAGAGTGGAAACCCATTTTGGATAAACTATCCTGAGTACACCCGACCGAGATCCAAACTAGGTGTTCTGTCATACGACAGGTCCATTCCTTTTGTCAAGGAACTTAGACCACCAATACACGATACTAATATTTTTCTACCGATTTAAAATGTTCTAGATACCATATTTTGTAGTTTAAAACGTTGGACAAGTTATTTTCTTTTCCCTTTGTCCAGTGTCAATATATAAGTAAAATAGTTGAACCAAACAACGCCATCTAGTTAACTTTAATATTTTTAACGTGATTTTTCTGTTATAGTTGAAAAAAAGCACACATTAATCGGGTAAGCCAGTATGATTGCGCATGTCAACAATTTGACTCGAGGTGTTGAAGCATTCGATAAACGTGACTCCCTAAAATATAACAATGATAACAATTATTCTTCTAAATGAACAGGTTCGAATTTGTTTTAGTAAAACTTTTTAAACATAAGGAGAAAGGTAATTTATTTTACAAGTTAATAATAATATTTAGCACCGCGTCTTACTACCCGTTCGGGTTATACGCTTTAAGTACTAATTACGCTAATGGATTAGGAATCGGAAAGGTTGAATTAAAGGAAGTGAACCCGAATTTGCGTGGAGAGAGAGTGGAAAACCATTTAGGAAAAACCACCCCCAGTTCACCCGACCGAGATTCGAACCTCGATCTCCTCGTCCTCAGCAGTCGAGCTCAACACAACTAGCGCGTCAGCCAACTACGCCACCGAGGCGGGTATATTTTACAAGTTGAAGTAAGTAATATGTTCAGAGTTAATAACTACATATTCGGTGGCCGACGGGTCGGGAGGTCAGGGTTAGAATCCCAGTCTTCTCTACTGAGAGTGTTTCTAGCTGGATATTTTTTTTCCCAATCTTCCTCCACTCAAGTGCTATTATACTTCCTTTAAATTCAACCTTCCTTATCCATAACACATTAGCGTAATTAGTATATATGCGCGTAACCAGAACGGGTAGTAAAAAGTAGTACTAAAATTAAAAAAGTAAATATTGACGATAGAAATAAGTCATTAAATTAAATCATGTTTTGCATCCATGGGGTTCGTTACATGGTTGTATTAAATATGTTCTTGGTGGACATGATGAGATCAAGTCAAGGTCACAATGATTTCTTTAAATGCAACCAAAGATTTATATAATATATATAATTTTTTTTAACGCCTCATCTTTCTAACCGTTCGGGTTATACGCGTATAAAATAATTACGCTAATGGGTCAGGGATGGGGGCTCAAACTCACTACTCCTAACATAGGCTGAATTGATGAACGAGGATATTGGAGCTCAAATCCCGTTTGGGTGAACTGAGTTATTTTTATAAATGGCACTCCACTCTTCCTTCACTCAAATGCTGGTTTACTTCCTCTAAATTCAACCTTTCTAATTCCTAACAAATTATTGTAGTTAATTCAGTTGTGTATTGCCTGAAAGGGTAGTGAGACGCAAATAATTAATAACAATGAACTATGTAAAGATACTTGGCACTTAGGCTAATCATATTTTTTCATTTCATTTATTTTATTTTTATTTTATTTATTTATTTTATTTTTGTGCACTTTCTGAACCGACTGGTTGTATCAGCACACGACTTATTACCTAACTTAAATACAGAACAGTCAAAGCCCAGCCTCCACCCGTTAATTCATCTCTGTGAACGGGGAAACCCACATTTCAACTATGATAATTTTTTCAGCCATATCGGGAATTGTAACTGAGCCTCTTAACTCAGCAGACAGACATGCTACTAAGGACCGGTCTTATGACTAACTGATAAATAGTACTATCAGGAGGTTAAAGCTAGCAACCAGATAAAGGTTATCAGGCGCTTTAATATTTTACGCGTATTATGAATTAAATTTATCTGCCGGATAGCTCCTATCTCTAGTATAATTATATTTTTAAACAGAAAACGCGAGGTTGGTACTGTTTTTACTGCTGTGCGCATGCGTATCAACCTTGATGCTTCCTCTACAACCTAGCGAGTGACTACAACGCTCAACATATGTAAATAATGGCGGCTAAACTAGTGCTAGGAAACAGACAGCGTCACGTGGGTGCAGAAGCTAGGTTGTCTTGTAAGTACTAATTTCGGTGTCTGCCAAAATGTGATCAATAGTTTGGTACAACATATACAAAATTTAATTTATTGTACTCACATTTAAATAATTGGTTCTTATATAACTACAACTCTACAAATGGCTTGTGAGTTTTTATAAAAGTGTGAATTAAATGTTCTTACTTTATTTATAATTAGAGCCTGGACCTGTGCCTACTAAATACGTGAACCAGGATTTTAACCTAAAAAATAGATTCTGGTAGGCGAAACCTAATGAAAGACAATGCGTCACTATGGCAACTACCATTTTAACTTTCAGATCAAAGTTATCAAGTACCGCCCGATAAAAATGTGATAGATAAATACATATTATCTGGCAGATAAAAGCTATTTAGTAGTCATAAGACGCACTTTTAACTTATCGATCAGATATAACTATTTATCGGCCAGATTAATATTTATCCAGCAGTCATAGGACTGGCCCTAACTGAACTTAGTTCTCGGACTATATTATGCTATAAACATATTTCGGTTTAATAATAACATTAGCTTTTCTTCTTTCATTTTCAGATATAAACCGTCCAAAGGGTGTTTTATAAAACTGACCGAAGTGTGTGGGTAGAGCCTGTGCCAGTTGAGGCCGACACTTGAATTGATCTTGTTTGCTTATTGTAATCACGGGGTGGCGTTGAATTGAAAGAAAATATTTATCTTAATGTTATATATTATGTTACATTAAGTCCAGGTCATCACAAAGTAATATAAATCTAAAAGTAAGTATTTGTTTAAATTATATTTCAACCTTTAGCAACTAGAGCGAGCGTAAAAGCAGATCAGCGACACCTAGGTTGAAACTCAGTTAAATGCTGGAGTCCAATCTTACCAGTCATATCATAGTGTCAGTGGTATCATGGGACTTTCAGCGTACGGTTGTGTTCGCTATGTTTGGAGACTTTGTAAAGACTGTGCTTCTGAATTATTAAATCAAGATTGTGTTTGTGAAAGTGTTGATCTTTAATCATTTACCCGTATAGTATCCGTTTGTAAAAGGATCCATGACAGAGCCATCTAGGGAAGCGCACATGGTAGCATAGCGTGGTTGTATAACAATTATTTTGTTTGGTGGAATTTCGACGGTGGGCTACTATTTACAAATTTTACTGTTAAAATGATTGCGTCAATGATTAGACAATCACTTTCATGAACTATTTATTCGTCAGTGAACCATTATAAATTATGAAATCGTCTCCGAGCTATAATCATCCGCGAAATAAATAAATCGAGGAAATAAATTACACTTGAATTATTTTAAACCCTCTCTCGTCTTGATCAAAACCAACTATTCGATTCAACAAATAAACAAGATTCCGAGGACCAACATCGCTTCAAGAGGTAAATGACATCAACTTGGGCCGGCCATAGCGGTACTATTCAACCGAGGAATCACCAACCATGCCTTTCAACGTTGACAAAAGTCAACTAAATACAAGTTAAGTGAACATCAACTATATGAATGTAGCTTACTAAACCTTTTTAATTTTAGTTTAAAAATACTATACATCTTTTCTATTAAAATATTTATATTTTTAAGTGTCTTAAACTGTAAACCTACTCAAATTTTGTCTGAAAAACTATCATTTGGAACAGGTGTGCTAGGGTGAAACGTTTAAATTGTCGAATATGGAACTTTAAAGTGGTTTTTTTACATTATAAGTAGCTTAGAAAATAAAATAACTTGGGATGACTAAATATTTATAATTTAAATTTTGTAAATTTTTGAAATTATGGGGAAGGCAATGATTACTATACCTAAAATATCACAACTGAGAGATTAATAAATAACTAATTGCTTTCAACCTAGCAATTTGACCCCATAAAAGTTGGAATTATTTTGTCATTTTGTTAGGCACTAATGACACTTTAAAATTCAATTGGAACATGAGCCAAGGAGGAATTTCATATCAGTAATGAAACAGTTTAAAGCTTTGTTTATAATAGTCAGTTAGTGCGTGTGTGTGACCCTTTTTTTTTGGCGGTACCTCCCATAATCGAATGGAACAATTTTCCAACAGTAGATTGTCAGTTTAAACTTGTTGACACACTATAAATGTAACTTTTCTAACAGTCAATTCTAAAAGGGTTGTTAGTTTTAAGGTAAAATTCTAGTATGGTTAGTTTTAAGCTTAGTTTTAAATTTAATTTTAAGTATCTTGATGTTTAGTAACAATTTAATAATAGATTTGACCAAATCGGGTAACATCGTCTCGGAATAGAGAATAACTTTCAAGGAAATTGTCCAAAATAGCTTTGCCCAAACCGAATTCATTGTCATAATTTTGTTTGATGTCAGTGATGCTTGTAAAAATAAGTGGAGCTGCAGGCCAATTAGAGCTCGCACAGTAGCGAGTAAACAATTTAAAGCTCTGATTAGACTGAGTTGTAAACACGCGCGCGTGGCGATACTAGTGGCTTGGCGACCCAAAATTATATACAATAAATATTCTGTATTATATTATCAACTCGGTTTATTTAATCAAGTGATACTTTCATTTAAAAGCAAAACGGTACGAGTAATAAATTTATACGAACTGTTTCTCTTGACAAATATTATTTTTAGCACCGGGTCTTATTACCCGTTCGGGCTATACGCACTTACGCTAATGTGTAATGGTAGAGTTATTGTGAGATTAAATGGAGGACCTACAGTTTAACGTGGAATCTGAACCACGGTGGAGGCCTGGCATTCCCCTCATTCACAAGATGTCTTGTCAGAGGTGAAAGAAGGGTTTGATAATCAGATAAATCTTTGCCGGGACCGAGAATTGAACCCAGGCCGCCAGCACAGAAGTCTGACACCTTACCTCTAGACCACCAGGTCATCCTCTTGACAATTATCGTAGTTCATTGTACAGGAAATACTGTCAACGCAATGGCCACGCCGATTCATTGCACTTGAACAAGGAAGGGCTTGCTGCTATCATTCGAATGTTCACTCAGGATCCCGTTCGATTAGATTACTTCTTTTGTAAAAATCTATTTACAACATAGAATACTCGGATCAGTGGCGTCTATTCAAGGACGAATTACAATATGAATTATTAATAAGAGGCGTTAAACCAGAGAAAACAGTGGAGTCAATAATATCCCAACTGAGCAAGACTTTTGACAAAGAGCGGGACAAGGATAAATCATTGGTCTTACAAGAAAATATTCCTGTTTTTCCGGAAGAGTATCCATTGTTATCTGAGAGAATCGAAAACTTGAAAACCTCGTTATGTCAATACAACAAACACGTCCCGTCATTAGAAAAAAACAAAATTACGGAACACCTACATTCATTTATAAGCTAGACTCCGCAGACTAGTAATAGACTCTTCCGATATATCGCCTAATACACACTATCTTCTCTGACATCCAATTTGGGAATGTATTTAACTATCTAGATGATATAGTAGTTTACTCAGATGACGTAGAGGTCCACGCTATTCATGTTAGGGAGGTGCTGGAAAGATTGCGGGCAGCTAATTTGAAGGTTAACTCCGAAAAGATAAAATTAGCTGTCCATAAAATTGAATATTTGGGACACGTGGTCTCACACCGAGGAGTCTCGATAAGTCCCGAGCGTACTGAGCTCGTTGAAATTATCCCGTACCCTCTAGCTTAAATAATTGAGTAAATTTCTTGGGATGGTAAGCGTGTTAGCCAACTACGCCACCGAGGCGGGTTGTTGTCAAGTAATGTTGTCACTTTCCCTCTTGAAAAAGTCTTTATATAGTTATTCGTATCTTTGCCCCGTCCTAAAGAAGGGAACCGCATTTTACTCAATGCCATTGACGCATTCTCTAAATTCGTGTGGTTAATCGCCTTGAGAGTCGTTACTTCTAGCGCCATAATAAAAGCTTTGGACCGTGCTATATTTAGAAACTTTGGATTCCCTTGTATACAATATTTGGATTGTGGGAATCAGTTAACCTCAAGGGTTTTTCGTGATATGTGTTTTGGCAACGGGATTAAACATGTCACCGCGTCCCCTTATTATCCTCGACCGTCACATGCCAAACGATTCCACAGGAATCTTAAATCAGTGTTAATTGCTTTACACAATGTTCAACACAAGGGTTGTGATTCCCACCTTACTTCCTTGCAGATAGCTTTCAAATGGACTTATCAGGAAAGTCACAAAATAACTCTGTCTTCCTTTATGCTGGGATATGAACCACTTTCTCCCATTAATTTACAGTGGGTGGTATTACTGGGTACCCTTAATGTGGGGACAGAGAGGAACGTTCTTTCTACGTGGTGAGAAGCCCTCGAGGAACTAAAACGTGCGAAGGAAAAGGTTTCTCAAAGATATAATCCTCGCTGGCATGAAACTCCTTATAAAGTAGGTGACCTATTGGTTCACGAACTGCATAGCCTTATAAGGACGCCGAAGGGAAATTGGCTAAACTGTGCTACCAGTGGTCTGAGCCAATGACTATAGCAACCCTCCTGGTGATTAAATAGAGGAGGCTTACGCCTAACTCAAGTGAGTTAACCAAGGTGATTGTTACCAAGATGATGTAGCCGAGTGTGTTATAGCTGGGCGTGAATTAACCGGGGATACTCATCAGTATAAGTTCGATGTAGCTACGTTTTAGAACTTAGTGGTTGAGACCAGACCTAATGAACTTACTTGGATCAAGTTCAATGTGTAGTTAACTAACTTATATAGAAACCGCGTAGTGAAGCCACCATGCCAAGGTATGGACGAGCATTAGTGGAGACTAAGGTACAATTCACACAGGGAGGACATGGCGCAGGCATCTGGCGGAGAAGTGGTAGGGGCATGGCGTGGACCTGATGGGATCAAATTATTCAGAAGAGGCATAATTTGTGCGACGTTGAAGTGTTAAGGCCCTTGGCCCTGTCGAGTGCAATGTCTAAAACCTGTTTGTGGGATGGTAAGCGGGAGGGTGAAAGGTGCGACGTGGCTTCACAGTCGAACAAAGTATCGCTCCAAGCCAACAAGAACAGATGGATCACGGAAACAGTCTATGGCGCTAGCTACTAGACAGCGAATCCGGACAACTGGGCGCTGCCATCTGGGCGCCAAAAGGGACCCCACTTCTTTTTATAAAAAATCACTTTTTTGCAATACATTTTTTCATTTTAATTAAAAAGTGATGAGTAAAAACAAAAACTCGCTCTTTTTTAATTATATATTTCTTAATTAAAATTAAAAAGTAATGGGTAAAAACTAGCAAAAAAAGTGATAGGTAAACACGAGCTTAATGCAAAGTGATGGGTAAATATAGAATTATGCGCGGTATTATGTTTTATTTAAATGTTCTTTGTCTTGTATTAATGTATTGCAATATTATGTGCAACACCTCGTAAAAATGAAATAATGTCTCTATTATTATTGTCCTTAACTAGTCTTAAAATTCTAGCATCGACTTCGTTAGGTTAGGTTAGAAATAATAATGGGGGATAGTAATAAAATATGAAAAAATGGTAGATTTTTTATTCTAAAAAATTAAAAGTTAGTAAAAAATATAAAATTTAGTTTTATTCTAGCACCCAGTTGCCCTGGCGCCCAGTTGGCCGCGCCTGGTTGGCGGCGCCCAGATGGTGGCGCCCAGTTGTCCTAGACCGACTGGACAGGTCTTGCGGAAAAATCATACGAGTGGAAATATTAGTTTCCTCGAGAACGAATGAAATGTTTGTGTTAATATTTTCAACATAGATAATGTATCGATGTTTATTAATTGTTAAATTTTCTTCTTCTTCTTCTTCTTCTTCTTCTTATTATTATTATTATTATTAGCACCGCGTCTTACTACCCGTTCGGGTTATACGCACTTACGCTAATGTGTAATGGTAGGGTGATTGTGAGATGAAATGAAGGACCTACAGTTTAACGTGGAATCCGAACCACGGTGGAGGCCTGGCATTCCCCACATTCACAAGATGTCTTGTCAGAGGTGAAGGAAGGGTTTGGTAATCAGATAAATCTGTGCCGGGACCGGGGATTGAACCCCAGCCACCAGCACAGAAGTCTGACACCTTACCCCCAGACCACCGGGTAACCCTTAAGTTTTTTTTTATGAAGCCAACAGTTTTCTATAGAAAAATGTCAATTTTATCGATATTTAATCACTGTTAAAATTATAAAGGAGGCGTGTATATAAAAAGTATAAATTAATCAACATGCTTCTATTTTTGAACAAAAATCATTTTCTAAAAGAAAATTGCAAAACAATAAAAAAATCTTGAAGCTAACCGTTTGTTACCATGGCTCTGCATTTCCACGCCAAATGAAAAGGGTCAATCCAATCGCCTTAAGATAAATTTTGAATCCAATACATTAGGGAGTAAGGTATCGCTTAGAATACTTCAAAGAACGATCACCGATTCCATTCCAAGTTAGATATTGTGTGGATTGAAATCATCAACTTCTTTGCAAACGGTGAAAACTACCTATTAAATACTGTTCTTATTGTGTGCCAATAAAACTTGAGAAAAACTTACATATTTCTTTTAGTTCTGCTGCGATTGTTTGCCAGATTTTATATTGCATGTTTCTATTACAGTAATCTGATTTATAATCATAAATTGCCGGATATTTTTTGACTAATTCACAGAATATAGTGCTAAATTCAATGTAATCACGCATTTTTGAATCAATCACACATGAGGTCCGAGGACAGAGTCGCTTCCAATGTGCCACTCGAGGCTCCCAAAGGACTTGGCGTAGGCACCGAAGTGACGTGCCCCCACCCTGTCCCCTCATTCTAAATTGTCTCATAAATAAGTATGGAGAGGACTCGAAAATATGGCACATCCACGCCACGTCAATTCCCACGCCTGCGTCATCTCCTTTCCGTGTGAATTGCGCCTAACGGACCTCCCGGGTATCAACCCCTGTCTTACATACTCTAACACAGTTTGCACACATAACGGACTCATAGTCTATTAATTTGTCATATAATCTATCCAGTTTTTTTTACAATGAAATCATTTAAAACCAGTTTCGATTTATTGTTTTCAATCGCCATTCCTCCACGGCCATCCCCGACATCAAGTGTCTCTAGGGAGCGTAGAACGACAGATATATAGAGAAATAAAAAGCAAAAATATCGTGTAAAATCGATGGATGATCGCGGGAACTTTGATGAGTTCATAAGTTGAGTGGGTCCTATAAAGTTTTACGTTTCTTGACTTATACCACTATTAATACATATATAAATATTTTTTTTATAATCAGAGCCCGGATTTTGATAACATCACATCTTTTTTTCTGTTTTGTCACATACAATTCTCATAAGTACATCAACTTTGATCATGGTCCATTTGTTGTAGAAATGTTTATTGCATATTTAAGTAATTTTTAGGTATCTTTGAGTGATTTTAAGGTAGTTATGTTGAATCAGTTTATCTTTAAATATCATTGATTTTTATAAATGCTTAAATTAATTATTTTAGCAAACATTTGTTGGAATGAGAAGACAATGCAGGCAATGACTTAGTACCTATTTTATTTGATTGTTTAGTTGTAAAATACACATTCCTGATATATTTTAACATTACGCGTCTGGGCTACATCATTTGTAGCCCAGTAGTGGAAAGATTAGCTAGTAATTTAGAGTTGCCCAGGGAACAACTGAATGTACTAATCGTAAATCCTTTTCGGGGAGTTTCTTTCCATGTCCCGATGATATGAGGTGATGGTGATAGTGACTATGAGTGTGTGGAACCAGTAGAAATACTTAAACCTAACTTAAGTCTTACTAACTAAACCTTGGTGAACGTTGGAGCGATTCTCTTTCGGAGAAAAATACTTAAGGTACCAGCCGGGAATCTAACCTGGGACCTATATACTCGTAGCCAGGTGCACTGAACACTACACCGTGAGGTCATTTGCGTTCCTGGTGATAATGTGACTAACCTGGAGAAGGTTTCATTGGAAGGGGTTTGCTATTACTTCTGAACAATCAATCAATATTATATTTAACAAACTGTAAGAGTTTAGATGCTACAGGCTTTTAGTTGAATTTTACATTTGTAAAGTGCGTATTTGACTTAGTCATATGTATTATTATTATTATTATTTAGCACCACATGGAAAATTATTTAGGAAAAAATACCCCCAGTTCACCCGAGCGAGATCTTCCAGTCCTCCGCAGTCTAGCTCAATATCGTACCAGCGCGTTAGCTAACTACGCCACCGAGGTGGGTCATCCCGTCATGTTTATTAATTACGAGTGTTTGTTCATATGGATAGGTCTTTTTTTTATTTGAAGAAATTTTATAGAATCTTTAGGTCATTTTATTGGTCATTTATTGATCAAATTTAAATCATCAAAATCTGGGGCCTGTTTATAATATTAATGTCTAACCTGTTTTACCAATGAAACTGGTTGTAAGCTGTGTCTATAGAGTGCAGTCCGCACAACTAGGGATGTGAAAAATGTATCTATACTTTACTAATAATGATATTTTGCTTTCTCAGCCAGCATTTTTTTTGACACGATACTTTTACTGATATTAGTACTCCCACTCCTCTATAGAGAGAAACAATTTCATCCTATCTTCACTCATGCTTGGATTAAATTTTACCAGTATGGCTTGTGGAGGAAGAACAAATGACAATATTTCTCAATTCTCACTCATTTTCTGTATGACAAGCAAGAAGCAAGTCTATCATTCATTCTCTTTTAGCTAATCATAATTTATAGCTGTTAACAATTATAAATTCACTATAATTTTCATTGTTTAGATAAACATGAAAATACACTTATGACGCAAAAGTTTAAATTATTATAAATTAAAAAAAAAACTATTTTGATACTGATACTGTTATCGACACTTTTATTTCGATACTAGTAGGGTAGCGATATTTTTCTGCTGATAATTTTAATCAGTATATTATCGATACTTTTCTTTCGATACCATATCCCTACGTACAACACATCTCCTCAACTCAAGCGATTAGGGCAACATGGTTCTGTTTGCTAGAAATGTAGAAAGACGACAGGAACCACGAGATTTATATGCAATAGAATTATTCGCAGCAATGGAGGAAGCCGGTGGGAGGGGTGGGGGTCTTTCCTTGCATCGAATTTAGAACCTTCTGAGCCGGATGGGAGCAGTTCACAAGAGGGTAAAAGGAGGGAGGGGGGTCGAATTAGGTGAGGGAGTTAGTAGGGTAAAACTAGAAGGGTATGTAAAGGAGATATCGTGTGAGAGGGAGGAGAATAACAAGTTTCATTCCTCGCGAGAGAATCATGAAAAGGAATGGTAAGAGAGCGCCATTTTGGATAATCGTGAATGGAAAGGGGTCCTTAAGCGATTTTAAGACATGGTGACTGGACATTTTTTGTCTCCTTATTTGTGATCTCCTCCTCATTCTTGCTTAATTATACATTCTCCTTTCACATCTCTTCTATAACATAGACTTTTATATAGTGTTTTGTTTTTTTACTTTTAAATAAAGGTTGTATGGACTGGCCAGTGTAATGAGCTAGCTTTTTTAATTCAATTAACTAATAAGATGAAATTTAAAATAAAAAAAATTGATACAATTTGCTAACAGAGGTGTGCCCGTGGGCATGTGGATAAAGGCGTCAGTCTCGTATTCAATAGTTTGCCAGTGACTTAAAGGTCAGTGCTTGTGTCCCATCCAGGTGTACTCGTACTGAGGTGTTTATTCTTGATGGTTTTTCCACTCTCTCCCTCCACACTTTCATTTCCTCAACAGATCCAAATAATTCAACTCCACCCCACTAATGTAAGTATGTGGATATCCCGGACAGGTAGTAAGACGTGGAGCACGGTACTATTCTACCTTCCTCATCCCTACCCCATTAGTGTAAATATGTGGATATCCCGGACATGTAGTAAGACGTAGAGCACGGTACTATTCTACCATCCTCATCTCTGCCACATTAGTGTAAATATGTGGATATTCCGGACAGGTATTAAGACGTAGAGCACGGTACTATTCTACCATCCTCATCTCTGCCACATTAGTGTATATGTGGATACCCCGGACGGGTAGTAAGACGTGTAGCACGGAACTGTTCTATCTTCCTCATCTCTACCTCATTAGTGTAAATATCCGTATAGCCCATATGTTACAATACAATGGCTAAGAGAACTACCTCGTAAGTTGTTCTATGTTAATTTACAGTGGAGTTTAATCTAGAATTAAACTTAAACTGCCAATAAATTATTTGTTAGCGGTGTCCACTACTGGTAACTGGCGCAATATTCTCTTCCTACCTTCCTATCCCTATTCGGTGTGCTTTACAAAATCCTTAATCAACCCTTATTCTTTCATTGATTCCTTCCTTTCTCTTTCTCTGACTGTCACGCACCTTCCCTATTTAAATGCCTAAAATGGTGTAAAGAGGATAAGTCCGCCATAGCTCATAGCCCAGAGTGAAGATTATAGATAATGTTTGAATGGATAAAATTAGTCTAGATAATTTCAAGTTTGAACCTTGAATTACTGTATTTTAAAAGAGGTCATCTACCGTGTTCAAATACTTTAGTTTCCACGAGTTGTATTTTTGTCTTGTAAATCCCATCACCATTTGTAACCATCTCGGTGGTAAGTTTATCAAAATGAAACTCTTTAATTTCTCCAATGAATGTTCCAATTTAATTCCACCACTTCTGGTAGCCCAGGCATTTTCACCGGGTAATTTTACCATATCCCCAACACGTCTAACGATCACCTTGGCTGCCTCTGTCATTGAGCATGCCACTTCATTTCATCAACACCATGTGTGGCCATTATTGAGTTTGAAGTGTGAGGCCCTTTGTGTAAAAAAATATACTAAAACAAATGACCAATTAATTTAACCCCGTCCTTCTATCCTTCGGGTTGAGTACTATAGATACATGTAATCAGTCACGGTAAGACTTGTACCTTTCAGGGTAAGCGGAGTGTAACAGATTTTACAAGAGAGCCAAATGAAACAGTAATAAACACATGTAAAACAAGTTGAGATTTTTTATATTATCAGTTAAAATGTTCTTGGAGTTCCCTAGTAGTGGATAATACTCGCAAAGCTGACTAGTCTGATGTATTAGACTCATATTGCACTTCGTTGCCGATGACGATCAAATACACTTACGTTGGTTTTCTACACGTGAATTTTTTACATCCTCCCTCCAAGTGAATTCAGTTGAATTTCCTCTTCAGCTACCCACCTCATCCTTGCATATTGGCTAAGCAGCTTATAGCCTCTGATTTTTTTTTTATTATTTAAGAGCTATTAACTGTTCATCGGGTTTGCCAGACGTTAAAGCTTCTTTGTATATTTTAGGTTAAGGTTGAAGCATCATTTGTGTAGTATCTCAAATTTTTAAATTGAGCATACAGTTTTATAAAATAAATCTATAACACCTGATATGTTTTAAACACTAAGCTTCAATATTTTTACTACTCAAATAAATATGTGTAGAGTAGTGTATAAGTTTCATTTGTGAGACTATCTTAAGTCCGTATTCAAAATTTAGATCAAAATTTCAGAAACCTGAAGTTTAAAAAAAATAATCTAAATATCTACTTTTACATTCCACGCAACTGTCCCAAGTTTGGTCAGCACACCCACAGGGAATTATCCACTATAAATATATATATATATATATATATATATATATATATATGCCTGCTCTATGGATATATTTGTATTCTTCTCGTAGTGTGTTATTTTTTCCGTCATAGCTTATCTTTGCTCTGAAGGCAACGTTATCTCATTGTTAAGATTCTATTAGGCCCACAATATTTTTTTACTCATCAAAATGATACACCACCCATCTTATTGTATCTTTCTGCATCGCAAATCCTCTTTGTAAGAGGCATTAGCCCTCTTGAATCTCCACATAAACTTTTTCTTTTGGCCTCCAGATTCTGATGTTCCCGGCATCTTTCTTGGTATCTTCGACTTTATTTCTATGTTTACAAATACGAGATTCTCTCCTTCGCGCAACTTTTTATTTTTTTTACTAAGAAGAGGTGAGGCTTTACATAGAAATGAACTCGAAAAAAGATTTGTGGATTCAAGTAACAGAACAGACGCGACTTTTTTATTTTTGGTTTGGAAATACCAACATTTCAGGGTGATCGTTTTTATTTAGTGCTCATCACGATGTCTTTGAATTTATCACAAATAGAGCTCCATTAAATTGTCCAAAAAATGTTTATAAATAAAAAATATGTTATGTAAAAACAGTAATTTATGTTAGATCGACCAATATCAAAGAATATTAGCTTATGTATCATTTTAAAATTAGGACACAGCAAATCATTTAAAAACATATTATTATGTCAACTTTAGGAATTTGTGTTTATATTTTTTAAGTCTTATTTGTGTAAATAGATAGACATGAATGATAATGCATGCCAATTAATGACGTTAGAAAATATGTATGAAAACAACCATAAGAGGATGTTATTGATTATAATTGGATCCTCACTATATGTGTGGTGTGTGTATTGTGTTGTGTGTGTGTGTTGTGTGTGTGTTGTAACAATACAAGAGTTTTATTTTACAATCGAAGCCCCACCCAAACCGATGCTGCATAGACTATCGTCCGATTCAAACTACCCACTCCAAGAAACGTCGACATTTATTCAAATCGCCTACAATAGTATTCTTCACTTTTGTAGTTCCATGTCACTTCAAGCAATATACAAACAATATCTTTCAATATAATTCACTATCAACTCTCTACAGTGTAAACTGTTCATATACGTACCCTCTGGATAAACTGGCTTACACAGCCTAGTAACCTGGCTGACTTCAAAACCTCCTAAATCGAGGAGTGGGGCAGCCTTTCCTTGATGTATCAGCACTTAATGTTCCGACCAGCCTGGTTTAGACATATCTGATGGGCGATTTTCTGCATACCTGGCGAAGAGTGCACGCGCACATGGCTGCCTTCTTTCGGATGGTGTGTGCAACCTGATCTCTGACGTCAGCAACCAAGCAGTTAAAAAGATTTTTGACAACAAATCTTAGTATCGTCTATACGGAGCGGGATGACCAATCAGCGACCAACAAGCACAATGGCCTACGTGAGAAAAAGAGCGTGATCCTCCTAAAATGTTACGTCACCGACTTAGTTTGAACTATTCCCCCCTATCATAACTACGCAGTAAGACCACTATGTATTATGAAAGTGTTGAAGAAATAAGCTGTCTTTTGAACTCGGCACCATCAAGGATGGACCTCTGTAATGTTTATTTATAATGTAATATTGAACTCGACGCCATAATAGATGGACTGTGGTTATTATTTTATATCGTCAGGAAACGACATCCAAAAATCTGGATTTTGTGAAGGAAAGTTATAATATTCTGTTAATATTTATAGTTTTTGGTAGAAGTTTGAGTTATGGAACTTTAAATATTTAATTTAATATTGTTATAGTCGAGATAGGCTGATATTTGTTTATTAATTATGGGAATCTAATAATCTGGATATATTTATTATCCGTATTATCCTAGCTTTTGTTGTTGTATATTTAAAATCATTTATATACATTCCAATATTTTGTGTAACGTAAATTTGGCTATTCTTCGCATCATACTAATATTATAAAGAGGAAAGATTTGATTTTTTGTTTGTTTGTTTGTTTGTTTGTTTGAAATAAATAGGCTCCGAAACTACTGGACCGATTTAAAAAATTCTTTCACCGTTGGCAAGCTACACTATTCCCGAGTGACACAGGCTATGTTTCATTTTCAATAAAATTAGGGATGCTTACTAAAACTTGAATAATCTAACCCAAGGTGTAAAAAAATTAACAAAAAACTTCCTTCAATCGCGTGCGCTGCGAAAACTATTAATGATAGAACAAAATGAAGTATTACAATTTTTCAGGGCACATCACTATCTATAAAAAATGTCGCGACAGCATGTCTCTATCTTTTATAGTGACGTCACAATAAGCGTCCTTTTATTATAAAAAATGTATTAAAATACCACCGCTAGAAAAGGATCTTTATTCGTACCTAGGTATTGATCGTTATCAAAATAAATAAATCATTATTTAAGACTACTTCAATACCTGCATATCACCTTTTAAATGATTCGATTCGGATATTACATTCAAAAGATATCACGAGTTTAAATAATAGAAAAAACTCCGCTCGGCTAGCTAGCGGTCGTGCTCGGAATTATAATGTTGATAATGTTTTGTCGATTGATAATAATTTGTTTTTTAAATTACTAAACCCATACAAAAAGTTATTTTCAGACTAGACTCATTTGTTTATGTTGTACATTTAGTTAATAAGTAAATAAGTGATTTAAATAGTTTTGTTTTTAATTTTCAATTTTTTTTTAAATAGGTTATAGTTGTAGGTTGTATTTGTAGGTAGCTAACAAACGTTAAGCTAATGATTTAGTGTAAAGGCATTATTTGGTCATTTTAAAATGCCCAAAAGATCAAGATCTCAACTTTCTAGAAATAGTTCCCAGGTTAGGGCATCAAAAATACGTCGAAATGGAGAATCTTCGTCAGAAACTAAAAATCGTCTATCAAGTCAGAGAGAATATGCGTCGCAATCGCGTGCCAGTGAGTCGAGTATCGAGCGTTCACAACGTCTCGCTGAACAAAATATGAGAACCACTCAAATACGCGCGCGAGAGTCCAGTCTTGAGCGTTCGCAGCGGCTTACTGAACAAAATTTAAGAACCTCTCAAGTGCACGCGCGAGAGTCGAGTACTGAGCGTTTTCAGCGGCTTGAAGAGCAAAATGCAAGAAATATACAAGCTCGCCATAGGGAATCAAGCTCTGAGCGTTCCCAACGCCTTCAAGATCAGAGAGAGCGACAACAGACGTCCAGAGCTAGAGCTCGCAATCAAGTTTTAGCTCATAGTAATAGATCGGCTTTTAGATACGATCCACAGATTGATTATGCTCAACAGTCTTCCGTCCAAATCGGCGACATGACAAAGATCTGCCCTAAGTGTTCTGCCAAAAAATGGGCCGATGAAGCTAATGGCATGTGCTGTGCTTCTGGAAAAGTTAGTCTCCCCAATATTAAAGAACCGCCACAGCCAATGAAAAATCTTTTGACAAATAATCATTCGCTATCTAGACATTTTTTAACCAACATCCGTAAGTACAATAGCCTTTTTCAAATGACTTCGTTTGGTGCCAAAGAAATAAGAGAAGGAAATTTTATGCCAACTTTTAAAGTAGAGGGACAGGTTTATCATCTTATTGGTAGCCTTTTACCACCACAAGGCCAAAATCCACAATACTTGCAGATATATTTCATTTCAGACGCAGATCAGCTATCGTTGAGGTCAAACATAGCTCCAACGCTAAAAATCGATTTAATTAACGAACTACAGACCACACTGAATAGCCACAATGTATATATACAAAGTTTTAAACAAAACTTAGAACGTACCTCTTCGGATAATTTAAAGTTAATAATTCATTCTGACCGCCCGCCGCAGACAGCACACCCGGGTAGATACAATGCTCCAGCTGTAAACGAGGTAGCCGTTCTCTTGGTTGACGAAGAAAAAGGCCCCAGAGATATAGTGCTGCACGGAAGAGACGGCCAATTGAAAAGGGTCTCTGAGTTACACCGATCGTATGATCCACTACAGTATCCCTTAATGTTCGTTAAAGGAGAAGACGGTTATTATTTAACTATTCCACAGCAAGATACAGCGACAAACAAAACTGTGACGTGCATGCAATTTTATGCATTTAGGTTGATGTTTAGAGCTGACTGTTTTAATCCATTACATTATTACAGGGACCTATTTAGTCAATTTATTGTAGATATGATGGCAAAAATGATATCGGAAAGATTGAATTACATATGTCGTAATCAACAGAGATTAAGGGCTGAAGAATACATTCATCTCAGAGACGCTTTAAATCAAGACGGAAATGTTGACCCATCAAATATCGGTCAACGCGTAATCTTGCCATCTTCATTCACAGGTTCTCCACGTTATCTGCATGAAAAAACCCAAGACGCGATGACTTATGTCCGAAACTATGGGAGACCAGATCTGTTTGTCACTTTTACGTGCAACCCCGAATGGCCTGAAATTAAAGCGGAACTACTACCTGGTCAGCGTTCTTTCGATCGTCATGACATAATTTCAAGGGTATTTCATTTAAAGATGAAGAAATTAATAAAATTATTCAATAAAGATGAAATATTCGGCAAAGTGAAATGTTTCATGGCAAGTGTGGAGTGGCAGAAGCGAGGTTTACCACACTGTCATATGCTGTTTTGGCTAGAAACAAAAATTCAACCAGACGAAATTGATAGTCTGATAGTTGCGGAACTGCCCAACCAACAAAACGATCCGATACTGTTCGATATCGTAACTAAAAATATGGTGCACGGACCATGTGGAGAGCATAACTTAACAGCACCATGTATGAAAAACGGAATTTGCACAAAAAAATACCCACGACGCTTGGTCAACGAAACTCAGACCGGAGAGGATGGATATCCAGTTTATCGTCGTCGTGACACCGCAAATGGAGGACAGAGTGCTTCGCTATATATCAGAGGCAGTAATTTTACTATAGATAATAGCTGGATTGTCCCTTATTCTCCACTTTTGTGCAGGACGTTTAACGCTCACATAAATGTAGAGTACTGCCACTCAGTTCAAGCCATCAAATACATTTGTAAATACATAAATAAAGGATCGGACCAAGCTACATTTGGCGTCAGAAACCCAAATGATGAAGTGGAAAACTACGTGAATGGCCGTTACATCAGTACATCTGAAGCTGCTTGGCGAATATTCGAATTCCCGATCCACGAGCGCCATCCTACAGTCTTACAGTTAGCTGTCCACTTAGAAAATGGGCAAAGGGTGTATTTCACCGCAGAAACGGCTGAACAAGTGGCCCGAAATCCACGCAAAACAACTTTGCTTGCTTTCTTTGAGCTCTGTAATGAAGATGAATTCGCAAAGACACTGCTATACCACGAAGTCCCGCAATATTTCACATGGGCCAATAATAAGTTTACAAGAAGGAAGCGTGGTGAGAACGTAGTTGGCCATCCAGGAATAAAAAAAGATGCTGCTTTAGGAAGAGTCTATGGTGTTCATCCTTCTCAATCTGAGTGTTTTTATCTTAGGATGTTGCTGCATCACGTACGCGGTCCAACTTCATTCCAGCACTTGAAAACTGTGGACGGAGTTCTCAAAGAGACCTATCAAGCTGCTTGCCGTGCTAGAGGTTTGCTAGAAAACGATGACCATTGGGAAAATACTCTAAGAGAAGCATCGCTTTTGCAATGTCCAATACAACTAAGAGAGTTGTTTGTGGTCATACTTTTATTTTGTCAGCCATCGGAGCCATTCAAATTGTGGGACAGTTTCAAAGATGATTTGTGTGAAGATGTTAGACACAGAATCAGACAGGAAAATCAAGACTTCGCGTTACCATACAATGAGAATATTTATAACGAAGGTTTGATACAAATAGAAAATAGATTGTTGCAATTAAATGACAAAAGTCTAAGTGATTTTGGATTACCTTCTTCAGTTCGTACAGAAAACAATGTTGCAGATACAATGGCACATCACTACGATACAAATGATTTGACCGCTTTCGTCAATGAAAACCTACCAAAATTAGTCCCAGATCAAAAACATGCTTTTGAGACTATAGTCGACAGCGTGAATAATGACAAACGAAAAATATTTTTCTTGGATGCGCCAGGGGGAACAGGAAAGACGTTTCTTGCTAATTTGATACTTGCTAAGGTCAGAGAATCAGGGAAGATAGCAATAGCAGTTGCTTCCTCCGGAATTGCTGCAACTCTCTTGAGAGGTGGCAAAACTGCTCATTCTACTTTTAAACTTCCGCTATCTGTAAATCTTGAGCAACAATCTACATGTTCTATCCGCAAAAACGGGCCTCTAGGTAAATTACTACAAGACACCTCATTAGTTATGTGGGACGAATGCACGATGAGCCATAGAGCACATATAGAGGCCGTGAACAGAACCTTAAAAGACCTCAGGAACTCCTCTGCAGTCATGGGCGGGATTACTTTTGTATTTGCTGGAGATTTCCGACAGACTCTCCCCGTTATTAACAGAGGTACGCGAGCAGATATCATCAAAGCATGCTTGAAATCGTCTCCCTTATGGACTTCGATTGAAACATTAAAATTAAGGACGAATATGAGAGCTCATCTTCATGGAAGTGACAGTGATTTCCCACAACAACTGCTAAAACTTGGGGAAGGAATTTTCCCTGCTCCAAATTTAAGCGGATATAGTGACATTATTCTGGATGAGTATCTAGGCCAAATACTCCATGATTTGGAAAATTTAATAGATGCAGTATACCCTGATATCGAGAATTTGCACGAAAAGGACTTTCATTGGTTGTGCTCTAGGGCAATAGTATCAGTAAAGAATGATACTGTCAACGAAATAAACAATCTTATCGTTCAAAAAGTCAGCGGTCAGATAAAAAAATACAAGTCGATAGACACTGTAACTAATATTGAAGATACAGTTCATTATCCACAGGAATTTTTGAATTCCTTGAACCCTTCTGGATTACCACCACACGAACTGACGTTAAAAATTGGAATTCCAATCATGCTTTTGAGAAATTTAAGCCCTCCAAGCATGTGCAATGGGACGAGGTTGCTTATTAAGGAGTTAAAGGAAAATTTAATTGTAGCGACTATTATGACCGGTCCAGCAGCTGGTCAACTAGCTCATATACCGAGGATACCGATGATCCCAAGTGATTTGCCAATCCCATTTAAACGGCTTCAATTTCCGGTAAAAACATCTTTCGCATTAACAATTAACAAGTCCCAAGGTCAAACCTTCGAATTAGTTGGGATCGATCTGCGAAATAAATGTTTTACTCATGGTCAATTATACGTTGGCCTATCGCGGGTTGGAGCCCCTGAAAATCAATTTATTTTGCTGCCACAAAATAAAACCACATCAAATATTGTTTACAGGGAGGCTCTTACTCAATAAATTAAATGGCTTTTGTTTTGCGGTTATGACCTTTTAACAATTAGTATAGTATGAATAAAAAAAATATTGAAAAATGACAAAAAAAAATAAAAGTGAAAAATAATATATAAAAAAAATAAAAAAAAATATATATATAAAAAAACAATGTAAATACAAAAAAAAGTTTAAGAAAATATATTCACAAAAAAAAATAATATCTTAGTTTTTTGTTTTCAATGAATGTTATTTTTTTAGAAACTCACTGTAAAACATTGTGTATTTTCTTTTATTATATTATTATGCCCGTGCGAAGCCGGGATGGGCTGCTAGTATATTTATATTTGAAATGTGGAAAACTTCTAAATGTTCTTTGATTTAGTATCAATTGTTAAAATTTGTTCAGTATTTCAATGATGCCTATTCAAGGGTGGTTGTTTGGAGTAAGTTGGTCGGTGCTAGTGCCGTGTGTTGTAGCTCATCTTAGAGTATCGGTGAATGTCCCCCATTCGATTAAGCCATAACTCGTAAGTTGTTACATCCGTCTTGTAACTTGTTACAGATTTATTGAACGAGTGAAGTGAATTCTCCGTTTAAACTTGACTGATTTGCATTTATGTCTGTATGTGATAGATATGTCTCAAGATAACTTTTGAAGTCATTTGATTTCCCAAAGAAAATATCTACTTGAAACCCAAGTAAAATTGTTGTAGGGGACACTTCAACTTGAAATCCAAATATAAATTTTGTGAATATATTAACGATAAAAACGTGACATTATTAACATGATATACAGTACTTGGCATTGTTTGAATGGGGGGAGCGAGGTCTACTGTTTACAGAACTACTAATAACTTATAAATTATAGTATATTGCTAATAATTTAACACCCGCCTCGGTGGCGCAGTTGGCTAACGCGCTAGTCGTGTTGAGCTCAACTGCTGAGGACGGGGATATCGAGGCTCGAATCTCGGCCGAGTGAACTGGGGTGGATTTTCCTAAGTGGTTTTCCACTCTCCCTCCACGCAAATGCGGGTTCACTTCCTCTAATTCAACCTTCCCAATTCCTAATCCATTAGCGTAGTTAGTACTTAAAGCGTATAACCCGAACGGGTAGTAAGACGCAGTGCTAAATAAATAAAATTAATTTAGCATCCTATTTTTAAGCACTTATGTATGATGATATTCATACAGTAACACATGTTTCAACCATATTGAAAATTTCTGGTAGATTCCTACCCTATTATATCCTAAATTTAGTTCAAGTATTAATATGACGTGAATATTAAAACTTTATTAAATAATAAAACGTGTTTACAATTTACCATGGTAAATAAAAATATGATTAACTATCAGTACACTTGACATAAATCAATAATGTTTTCATCACCAGGTGATAGATTAGATATAATAAATATATCCAATGCATTTACGGCTGTTAAGTAAATATTAGAGATGTAGAAATGAAATTTGTTCATTTAGCTTGGAAAATCTTTAACCCCTGATAGAACAAGTAAAGTAATGTGAAAACAAGTAGATATCAAATATTTGACGAATTTTAAGATAAACATTAAGTTAGTGAATCAAATAGCCGACGCTATCATTTATGCATTTTAGACCATCATAGACTCTGCCTTAAACTATGAGTGAAGAGTGAAGAATGACCATGGCCACGGGACGAATCCTGGATAGCTTGGTGGTAAGAGCATTGGCGTACTAAGCCGAAGGTCCCGGGTTCGATTCCCGTGTCCAGGTGTCATTTTCAATTTTTAGAACATGATATATAAACACTATAGCAAAAATATTTTCGAATGAAGATCAAGCAAGTCGTTAGGTTATGAAATTTGGTATGCACGTGCATAAATTGCTAACTTGAGGCATAACATATATTTAATGTTAACTTTAGCAGGATTTATGAGTTTTAGTGAAGGATGCAATTGAACGTCACTTGGTCTTACTTTATAAAATAAGAGAACAATACATATTGTGTTTTTTTAATATTTACGATCCTTAAAAACAAGCATTAAGGAACAGAACTAATTGTAAAAGATCCCCCGGAACCAAGCTGCAATTTCTTAAATGACAATGAAAGTGACCTTGGGCGAGTTTTTCTCTGTAGTGAGGATTACAAGAATCCCTCGTGGCAGCTATTGGAAAAACACTCGCGATAACACCATCAAACAGATTGGGCGTGTGTTACACACTCGCGCAATCAATCACACTCAATACTAGTTATTTTAGTCAAGGAATTCTTATATAACTAGAACCAAAGTGTGGAATAATTCAATCTTAATATTCAATTTTTGATAGTTGATATATGTTACCTTCCATTTAAATCAAACCCAGTCTAATCGTTGAAAGGGACAGTGAAATGACCTGGCCCCCAAACCAAATATATTTAAATCTATATTAACTTATGCACGTAAATACGGGGTGATCAGGTCGTAAACCAACCCGGTTTGGATCCGAACCAAGGACGCTGGAACAGATACGACCGCGTGCTGTTATAAACTTCGTTGATTTAAGCAAATATGTATGCTAAATTATGTACTAAAGTTAGTTAAAATAATTACATAGGACATTGAAATCTTAATATGCCCAATAAATATCTTATGTTAATTTGGAAATATATAATTTTTCCCGCATACAACTTACATATAAATATCTGAGAGTTAATACTTTTGATTCAGCTAATTCAATTGAAAAAACATTTTTTTAAATAGCTGTAAGTAAAGTGTAAAGAGAAATGCTTGGTGATGAATTTTATCCTGAAAAGTTGTAGCTTATTTTTAATCTATCCACATAGTTAGATCTTTTGTCTCATCGTCAGATATATCACTTCGTAAATTGCCTATTCTATGACATTAGGGCCTCGAGGGTTCATTGCAGCCAATAAAAATGTTCATCACCTATTCTTATCGTGAGCTGGTTCTGTCCCGTCCATTACACCGTAACTTTATTTTAAGGAGAGTCGCCTTTCCCTATACAACCAATGTTAAATTATGGCTCACTTAGGTACATTTTTTTTTAAAACTATACAAGATATTACTTTTTTTTCTTTTTAGTTTTTTGGAAATTTAATTATGCACATTTTAACGGGAGCTAATTTAAAATATAACAATAAACAGAGTTTACATTTATATAAATATGTTGAAATGTGTTGGAAAATTAGAAAAAATATTTAACATATTTAAAAATTAATACAAATTATATTTTTTGATATGTTTATAAATCTCCCTCGTCTAATTGTTAGAGTATACCAATAGATGAATAAAAAATATCACTTCATTAACTATCATAGTTTCTGAGGAAAATGTACCTAAATGAACCATAATTTAACATTAGTTGTATAGGGAAAGGCGATTCCCCTTAAGCTACTTAAGCAAAGGCAGCGTCCAACTCTCGCGATAATTAAAACGTATTGCGTTAGGGTCATAATAGCCCTGCTGGTTAGAATGTCCATCCCTGTGACCCTGCTGTGTCATGTCCCACTCGTTTGTTTGACTGTATGAAGATATTGACTTGAGCTCCGAACCTACGAGGGTAAGATAAGCTCCTAAAACCTACTTTCACTAACCAGGTGTGTTGTATGAGCTGCGTTTTAGCTTAGTTATGTTTGTAGTGTATCATAGTGCATAGTAAATACGTCAAGTATCAGAAAGCGTGACCCTAATCATCAATAATAACTATGCATAGCCATTTTATAGAACTAATGTGCCTTGGTATTGAATTGCTTACACATTTAATGACACTAACAATACATTTTAACTTTTTTATATATCCAGCATTTCGCCACTAATTAAGGTAATTTATGTCAGGCTGCATCCAATCGTATGCTCGATAGTCATCATAAATAGTCTGCTTTCTTACCCCATGGTTTCAAACGTTACAATAATCTAGGTAATGTGTGCTAGGCCGCATCCAACAGTCTGTTCATTAAGCTTAGTACGCACTTGGAAGCATTAGTGGCCAACTGTTTCCCAACTTTTGGCCAACATAGGAAACAGATTGTTGGCAAACATTAAAAAAACATTGTTTCGCGTCCAGACTACAAAGATGCAATATTTGTTTCCCAAACAGAGTTCAGTTGAGGGAAAGATGTATGTTGAGGATGATGCTACTATGGCTTTTGCTTTGTATATAGTTATGAGCTGTTCAAGAAGACAGAAGAAGAAAACGGTGGTGGTTTGGTGTTCGTTTGTACTAACTGAAAACTGTCCACTTAATTTTATTAAAAACATCCTGTTTTTTACGCGATTTTACAGTCCTCAATTATCACAACCCACAACAGTGTATTTGTATGAAATATTTCAATCAGTTTCAGAGTTTTTTGGCTGACCATGACATGACAAAAGGAGATATCAGTAACTGATGTACTCGGGGCGGTATGCAAGAACGTATAGTGAATGCTTAGTGGATTGATAGTGTGGTCCCAAGCAATGTAAAGAGAATAGATAGGTAGCGTCATTTGAAAGAATTTGATTATGTCATCTCTTACGTCAGCCACGAGCCTACGCCACCCAGTACACATCAGTTGTGCAGTCCATGTGTTTCGGGTGGTTCTTTCATTTATCTTTATAGTGATTTTATCGTGTACAGTTAGTTAATTTATTATTTTTACCACTCGAGTATCTGTTTTAATAGGCTACTATAAAATACAGCAGTGATGTTCTCATTAATGATTTAGACATTTTATTTAATACATGTATTTAATATTAGTAACTATAATACTAAATATGTATGCTAAATATGATGTGTAGGTGTATTGCGCTTATCAAGATATTTATTATAATATAATAGTTTTTCTTTTAAATGATATAATATATAGGATACAAGTCATTGTCGAATAATCGGACTTTTAGGATTTTTGCTAATTTATTTGCGTAGGCCTAAGTTCTTCAATTTTAATTACATGTGTTTCTAAACAGACATAAAAGAAATGCCAATTTGTGCTGTTGCACTCTGTGAAACTGCAAAGGTAATAATATATCTTTCTACTCCTTTCCTAAAGATTCAGACATTTGCCGTACATGGGAGCTCAAATGTAAAAGGAAAGACACAATTAATACAAATTTTGCTTGAATATGACTATTATAATTTAACATTTTTATATTAAACTTCAACAAACATTTGTCGAATAGTTGCGTATGATTTAATAATAAGGGTTGATAGAATTTATTTCAATTTTCGTGGTGCTAAAGTTAACTAAAATGTCAAGAACTTCAAAACACATCGAATGTTGCCAGTGTTAATACAATAGTTCACACGTGTAAGTAATTTTTAACATATTTTACTGGGTTAAGTGGTATTTATTTAGTATTCATTTATTGGTGTGGATTTTAAATATGCATTGATTTGTGTAATGTTCCCAAACGTGATATTATGATTTCTAAAAATAATTATTTAGAAAGGACTTAATTTGTCTTCCATAAAGCTTTGTGAATGTTAAGCCATGTTCTCACGTGTCATTTTCTGTGATTCACTGAAAATTAATACAAAATGAACGTCAGAACACTAATTTTATTAGAATGAATCATTATTTCACAGACCCACCTCGGTGGCGTAGTTTTTGCTAACGCACTTGTGTAGAGCTCGACTGCTGAGGACGGGGAGATCGAGGTTCGAATCTCGGTCGGGTGAACTGGGGGTGGTTTTTCCTAAATGGTTTTCCACTCTCCCTCCACGCAAATGCAGGTTCATTTCCTCTAATTCAACCTTCCCAAATCCTAATCCATTAGTGTAATTAGTACTTAAAGCGTATAACCCGAACGGGTAGTAAGACACGGTGCTAAAATATAAATAAATAATTATTTCACACTTTCATTAAAAGCTAAAAGGAGGTCTACTTTTCTTAATTGTTAAACTATCATTATTGAAAAATTCAAACAAAATTAACCGTGTGACCAAGTAGGTCCTACAAGAATTAATTCATTTTTATTTAATTAATGCAAGGATTTATTTATATATTTACAGACATTTTACTGTTGTATGATTTCTCAAATATGGTATTTAGGTGGAAAGATGAACAAACCAATCCATTTTTGGACTATTATAGAGTTTGAATGTTTGTTTTAATATAAGCAGTGATGGGTGAGTTATATAAAATAAAACAGCACGTGATGCCATTTCTATGAATTAAACAGTAGTTAATTATTCTCAACATGATAAATATGATAAATTACAAATGTGAACAAATTTCTTTAATTCATATTTTCATTAAAAATGAATCATTTTAAATGATTCACTGAAAATAACACACGAGAACACGGCTTTAAGCGCTGGCTAGTGTACTGGGTGACGTCACACGCTCAGCCAATCAGATGTATTTCTCCAACTGGCGCTACCTTAGGCCCCAAGCACAATATCGCTCCACCTTTTAACATACGATGATGCAAGCAAACCCACACCAGTGTCAGCCAAGCGTCCACGTCAAGTTCTTGTATACGGCTCTCGGTGTGAATAGCAGAGTCAGACTGGCCCACGTTGCTTGTTGTCGGAAATGTTGGCCAACATTGTCTCTTGTAACCCATTTGAAATGGATCACGGGAAAAATGTTTTCCTCGCCGGGAAACACAAAGGCAACAAGAAAAAATGTTGGCCAACAGTTGGGGTGACAGTTAGCCAAATTTTTCCGAAACAAGGGCAACATGTTGGCAAACAATGTTTCCGGGGAAATGTTCCTAGTGTGTACTAGGCTTAACTTAATCTTAAATAGTCTGCTTTCCCACCCCGCGATATCCAACGTTACGTCACTAATCAAGGTCACGTAAGTCAGGCTGCATCCGGTAAAATCACGTCGATCTGTATTCCCGTTTTCATGCTATTTACATAAACTAAGTTGGATTGTTCGCACACATCTCCTTGTGGCGAATGAACAATTCTTGCTGCCCTGGTGTACCATCTATAAATAATTCCTAGGAAGCACGTATGCTTCTAACGAAGGCACTAGTTAGAGAGAGGTTTCATTATCAACTCTAATAAGTAATCAACTTTGTTGAAATTGACATCAGCTTCTAACATATAACACCCCTCAACATAACACCCAACAAAACTCCTAAAGTAGAGCTTAGCAATAATGTCCATTTAAAATTTGTTTCTAGTGGGATAAATCTCTTTCTTGATACCCACATCGGTGGTCGAATGGTCTTACCCGTAATTCTCGCGTTATATTTGACTGCCTTTGAAGGGGGGATTAAGGATAGAATTGCGGTCGGGTCTAGTCAGGTTGTTTTTACTTAAACTGTTACTCACTCTTCCTCACTTAAATGCTGGCAAATTCTACATCCCCAGGACTATTTAAATAGCGTAATCAATTATGAATATAGCCAGAACGGGTACAAAGAGACACGTAACTATATATATTCGTTAAGCTTAGAGTGTATCAGATGTTCGTTTGGCAGGCTATAGATGTGTATGTTTTAGTTGAGCAGCTACTAAACTTGAAATGTGTTAAAGTTGGCTCAATCCTAGTGAATTTTGAGGCAAGACACTTTTTTAAACGGATATATATTTGGCTTCTAGTGATATGGGTGTGAAACGTGCTCTCTTACCTCAAATGACAAAAAAAAAAGTAGGGTGTTTGAAAACCTTGGTAAAAAAAAGGGTGAGAATACTGGGGAGTGGAAGAGGTTACACAGTGATGAGTTACATAATTTATACTCATCACAATACATTGTTAGGAAAATTAAGTCTCATAGATTACGGTGGGCAGGACATAAAGCGTGAATGGAAAAAAAAACTAGAATCTTTTTCAAGGTACTGACTGGCAAACAAAATGTGAAGAAACTATCGGGAGGATTTAGATGGAGATGAAAGGATAATATTAGAATGTAGCTAAGGAGATAGGGTTCAATGATAAAACTAGCTCAAGATAGGGATAAGATATGAGGTAAGCTGATTATAGCAAAATCAAGATATGGGTCTAATGAGGTGGACTGAATAGAACTAGCTCAAGATGGGGATTATCTGTAATGAATGAGGTGGCCTGGATAGAAATGGCTACAGAAATGGATAGTATGTAATGAGGTGAGCTGGATAAAACTAACTCAAGACAGTGATAAGTTGTAATGAGGTGGATTGAATAGAACTAGCTAAAGATAGGAATAGTATGTAATGAGGTGGGCTGGATAGACTAGCTCCAGATAGGGATATGTGGCTTACTTCTGTAAGTGCGGCAATGAACTGTCTAGTATAGATAGATATTACTTATAAATAGATTAAGTAATAGGATATGAAACACTTGTTCCAATATCAGTGGTTTTGTAACTCATATATATTAAGAATAAAGCATTAGGTCGTATAGCATACATGTTGCAAAAACATTGTTTCTTTATTGGCCGATTTCTCATACTAGTTAATTTCCCCACGTGAGATTTAGCTAACGTACTATATTTTAATACACAGTCACGTGTTTTATTATAAATTTTGGCTAAGATATTTTGTGTGTGTATTGAAAAATATAGGCCTAGTATCTTATTTTTCCATTTAAAACAGGAGGCAAACAAAATTATGGAAGATATTTCTTAAATAAGGCTAGAGTAAATCTGCCTTGCAAATATTGTGATCAGTTGTTTGGAAAATTAAAATATATGAAGAGCTTTCATTCATGAATACCATCATTCTTGAAACAAAGTCTTATTTCCAGTCTCTTACTTCTTAAAAGGTTATCTTCTTTGGAAGTTTTGCCAACTGTTGACGCAAACAGATTATATGCTTTGCGTTGAAGCTAGAGGCAAAGTCGTTAAAACTAGTGTACGATACAAAGAGTGGTGGTCATAATAACATAAACGCTATACCGGATATCATCAACGATGGAAATTCATGGTTACCATTGGAAAACAGCGTTGTCATTCTCTCGTTTTTGTGTAGTCAATCTACTCTCAAATACAAAACAGGTTACGCAACGCTGGCTAGTTGCCAATAGGTCCTTCTTACCCCAGCACACCACCTTCAGACATAACCGAGAATAGTTTATTTTTATATTCTTGAAATAACAGTTATTTTAAAATTAAATGTCCTTAATAAAGAGGCGGAGCTTGCTTCATTTATATAGACACTAGCGCTGCTAAAATAATGTTTAGTTTGGTGACACTATTGTTGTATTAGTGAAGTGTTTTATTTTAATTGTAAGTTCTTAACTTTTTTGGATAGTTGCAGCCATCTTGTGAATGCTAATAGTGTTGTGTGTGGTGTTGTTAAATCTTTTGTAAATAAATTAGTTTATGTATTAGGCCTACATATGTCGTATGTGCTAATGTGTTTGTAAAAGGGAACTTGATAAAAATCAGCGTGATTTAAGAACTATTTTGAGTATGGATCGTTTCTTAATCAAAACAAAACATGATTCATCAACTGAACTGCAAGATCTTAAAAAAACACTGCTTTGGCGAGTCTGATGAAAAGTCTATTAAAGCCAACTTAAATTTTAATAAAACAGAAAATTTGTTAAATCAATCACAAGTTAATAGTTGTGAAAGCAATAACTATCTAGCACCAAACGAGCCAGTTACAATACCAATCAAATTTCATACTCAGAATTTAAAAGTAAAAATACATAGGTTTCACCCATCATGGTACAAGGAGTTCATTTGGCTGAATATAGATGCCTCTACAAACAATGAAGATGAGACGAGTTTCGTTCATATGAAAAGTCAGATAGCAATTTACAAGCAATTTTAAGTTACAGACAGCTTAAAAATCCGATTTATGAACAGTTTAATTCTTCTTTAGTTTCTGAACGATATATTTTTCGGGAAAATTTTCACTTCAATTACATATTTAGCCATGCAAGATTTTGCTTTATGAAGAAATCAACAAGAAAGTGGAAACTTATTTCATCTTCTTAAACTACGTTCCAAGGATGATTCCTATCTTGAAAATTGGTTGAATAAGGAACGAGAGGTATACACTGATGGAGAAATTCAAAATGAGATTTTGGAAATAATAGGTAATGAAATTTTGAGAAATCTTTGTGCTGAAATTCACAATTCCAAATTTAATTCGTTTTCTTTGATTTGTGATATCACACGTGATATTACTGGGACTGAATAGCTTAGCATATATGTGCGTTGGGTTGATTAAAATAGAGCCTCATGAAAGTTTTTTGGGACTATACAGTGCTATTAAAATAACTGGGGAGTCGTTTGCAGCCATTCTTTTTTATATAATGACCAGAGTTCAACTACCTCTTTCGAACTTGCGTGGACAAACCTATAATGTTGCTCCAAATATGAGTGTGAGCAACAAAGGATTGCAGTCTATAATAAAGGATAGACACCCTCTAGCCATGTTTGTTTACTGTGGGGTGCACTGAACGAATTTGGTCACAAGGGACGCATGTGATACATCAATTACTGTGAGGAATTCAATGCAATGGGCATATGGACTTGGAGTTTTGTTTACACAATCATTGAAAGCTAATACAAGATGCTGCTTTTAATAGTTCTTTGACATCTAAAGCCAGCATTAACCCTCTTTATCCAACCAGGTAGATATACAGAGGTGCTCGGATTGAAGAGATTCTGGAAAACTATTCAATGATTTTAGAAACCCTTGAAGCACTATCTGGTGAAGCAAATCACTTAGTCAGCAAGTAGGTTATTCAAAGTGTTTGAGTTAGGATAGACTGTTTTAGGATTCCTTATGGCAAGGAAAATAATAAATAATTTAGAAATTTTGAATAAATCTTTTTAGGAAAGAAAAATGAGTAATTCCGGACTTATGCAGCTATTGAAATAATGTCTTTTAGTTTACAAAGACTCAGAGAAAATGACGAGTTTTTATTAATTTGGGGAGAAGCTAGGAAAATCTATGTTACCAACAATCTGCAGCCTCTTTTTCTACCAAGACAGAAGAAACCACCAATGTGTTACAAAGGTCCTGCTACAGCATTCACTTTTACTTCAGCCAAGGACTACTTTCGCCATGAGTATTTTGCCATTATAGACACAACTGCTGGAGATTTGGTCAAGAAGGACTTGATCGCATGAGCAAGTTAGAAAGGAGTCTTTTAAAATGAGAAATAAACCCAGTGCTAAAATGTATCCTGAAATTAACGAGAAAAAATTGAAATTGAACAAAACATGTTTTTTCGTTTAAGTACACCTACTTGTGTCGAAGATGCCCTAACCGCATTTCGAAGGCTATCTCCTGAAGTGAGAGTAATGCTCAGTAATGTTGAGGTTCTGTGGCGTATACTGCTGGTTGTTCCAAGCTCGTCGTGTGAGGTGGAAAGATAACTTCGTTCATTACGTCACCTTAAAACGTACTTGAGGAACAATATGACACAGAGGCCCATTAATCATGTGGCTCTGTGTCACACGCATAAAGATATATTGGGCAAGATAAGCATTCATAATCTTATGAACAAGTTTATTGTAGTAAATGAATGAAGAAAGAGTGTTTGGTGAAACCTATGCTAATTTAAAATAAGTATATTGTATGGCATATAAGTATTTTATTTATAAGTTTTGTTGTCAGTGTGCTACACTAAATATAATTCCTATTATTTATTTAATACAAAATTACTAATAATCTTGCAGATAGGGCTATAGTTATTTAAAATGTTGAACAACTAAGAAAAAAATTGTTATTTTAATTTGAGGTCAATAATTTTTTTTAACTTGTGTTCTTCTGAAATTTTACATGGAATATGAAATTGAATTTATTAGTATTGATAGTGCAGGCGTTGTTTATACTAAGTATATAAACAATTATTATTATTAGTGAATGTTAAATCACTTATATTGTGTGTCCCCGTCCCCTTCATAGTCTGAAAGCCAGGCACGTCCATGGCAACAGTTAACCGAGAAAGAATGAAGATAAATATTTTCTCCACAATACCTATAGTTCCTTCAGCAATGATAATAATGGGTGTAGCTTCCCTCAAGAGGGAAGTTACCTAACCACGTAGGTGGCGTTCCTCCGATTCTGGTTGTACAAAGTTCTCGGTGGTGACAAGGATACAAATTGCTGATGTCCAGGTTTAGCTTTATGGTGCCTTCATTTGTCAACTATTGAGCGTGTGCTCTTCTTCGACACAATCCTCTCTTATCATGACCCTGGGCTTGTATTTTGCTAGTTCTTCAGGTACACTTCGTTTACCCTGAAAGGTATAAAGCAGGCTTACCTTGGCTTAAAACACCATGGGGCTATTTTATAACCTTCATCAAGGTGGAATCAAACAGTGTAAGACTTTTCAGGGTAAACGGAGTGTATATTAACATCTTTTTAATTGATAAATTGAGATAAATTACGGTGTATCAAATAACCTATAATTGAATATGTATTTTAAATAATTTTTATTTGTTTAATATTCTCACAATACTAGCTTTTTATAGGTGGCATCAAACGTTGCTAAACACTTGAAAAGATAAGGTTAAAATTTAAATAATGATCTTAAATGTTGAATTATTTTAATCATCTATATTATAGATTTTTATTACACACATTAAATTAGTCTACTCCCATTAAATTATTATTATTATTATTATTATTAAGAATGAATTCGTATAAATAGACAGATTCAATAGATATATCGTCTGTGTAGATGTGTTTTAATAATTATAATTTTGGTACGTTTGAGAATAAAGACCTATGCAATTCACTACTAATGTTTTAATTCCAGTTCTATAGTCGACACTCTAATAAAATAAACCAGCAAAAAGTTGATTTGATTAGAAATCTCATAATTTTTCAAACTAATTCGTTGTTAATACATTTTCACTCAATAAGGAAAGTCATAGAAATTATTAGGATTGCTAAAAGATTTGCTGGAGGATGAATTAAGGGGGCTTCCTATGTATCAAATATATTAACAATCAGATGGTGTGCTTAGGTTAGCCATTGACAACACCTTTAACAGTTCACGGTTCTGGCGTTTACTGAAATGAACACAAAACTATTGTTTTATGGTATTTATAGACTTGTAAACATACTTTAAAAGTTTAAGTTTTCCACTCTGAAAAGTCCAAAATTCCACATATTTCGGTTGATCATTAAGGGCTAAATACCCGGGAATGTAACTGGCATAGGAAAATAGAATGGAACTTTGTGAATCCAATTATATAGTTTAATTGGGGGGTCACAACACAAATTGTATTATAAATTATGTTTTTATCTTCCCCCGTTGGTTCTCCTACTGCCGCATAGCTCCATCCAGTATAAGTATAAAGTCACTTGGTTTCTGGCTTTAATGATTTTCTTATCTACCATTCTAGCGCCCTTAAACAAGTCACTTTGTCTATGGATAATAATGCTTAATGCCCTAAATGAACCTAGGAGGGGCAAATGAGGATATTGTGTGGGTTAACTTCATCGACAACTTGAAGGGTTTTCGACTTAGTGGATAGGGCCAGGGGAATAACTAATGAGGGCGATGTTTACCTTTGGGAAGGTTCGTTAGAGGTAACACCTGTTGAATGGATTTCATTTAGGCAGATTCGAAACTAGGCTTGGACAAACTATTTTAAAAAAATCTTGGATGCTAAATAGTTTTGTAAATTATTTAAAGTTGTGCGTAATTTATATTTTGAAATATAATAATAATAATAATAATAATAATATAGTAATGTTTATTTATATTATTAGTAAGCCTGTACGAATCCAAGGTTTTCACTTTCAAATTGAATTCAAAGCCGTAATAATTAGATTCGAATCCTAATCGATTATTTCAAGATTAAAAAATCATTCTAATTGTATATTTTATAATGAGAATCATTCAAATCGAATATTTAATAACGGAAATGTTACCAGTACATTTTTAACTAAAATGTTTTGAATCAAATATTTTTATAATTAAATTTATCACCACCAAATAAAATATTGATCTAAATAATGTATATTTTTTTAATGAAATCCTATTTAAAATAGGTAAATAAACCGTGTCCAAATAATGATTAGATTTGAGATATTACGCAAATTACAAGTTAACTAGTAAAGTCAAATAAATTATATATATGTGTGTGTGTGTGTGTATATATATATATATTAAAATTAATTAATTCCAATCAAAAACAAACAAACAAAATAACTTTTCAAAGAAGTTATTTTATTTTTATATATATATATATATAAACTTCTTTGAAAAGTTAATTTTTTTGGTTTGTTTTTGATTGGAGTTTTTAATTAAATCTCACCTAGTCTAAACCTGGGCTTTATTTAGATTTGAAATTTTGAATCTAATAAGCTCTTTCACACATTAAATTTTGAAATTTCGAGTCAAATACGAATCCTAACAAGATTCAAATTTGTATTCAAGATTTTGAAGATTTTCATTAGCTTAATATTTATATGAGCTGTGTATATCGTGTGTAATGTTATACTATTAATAGAATCAACTTACCAATAATTATAGTTGATTTTAACTATGGCTGCATATTAGAAATTCTTTGAACTAGGTTTATAGAAGGTAATTACATTTTTGTTACATACGTTAGAATTGCCAAGTTGTTCAAATGTGAATAAAGGATATTTGCCAAAGGCGCAGCCAAAACATGTGACGTTCTCAGTTTGTTTGCTACGTGTAAAATCTGAGTTTGTCAAATATTTTTTTACCTCGGTAGTCTTGGGGTAAAGTGTTTGACTCAGGATCCGTTGCTCGTGGGCTCAAACCCGGGTGAGGCCAATTGAGTTTTCTTTAGCTATAAAAATCCATAGCCCAGCGCCCTTCTGACAGTGAGAGTAAAATAAATCCGTTGGTTCTGTGTTTATTGTTGTGCGTAAAAGATCCCTGGGACGTATGTGAAAACACCTTTCCCGGCCAAATTTGTAGAATCTTTCGTGCTCGCTCGTAAATATTCAGTGTGGAAGACAACGAGTAACCACCACACTTTCTGAACTCCCCTAGTACATGAGATGGTGCAGACAGCACTAATCAGCCAAAGATCTGAGTATATACCCAGCTCCAGATGTATAGAAATCACATCAAACCAACCTTCGTGTTTTTGATTTAAGAATAAAATTGAATGTTTTAATATAAGTGTAAAACATTTAATGAGGGCTACAGTATGTATTTTTTCTCATCCAATGTCTCCTTCAGTCTAAATAGTTTGGGAACCTCTACCTTACTGTGGATTCATACGTTCGTCAAAAAACCAAGGCAGAACAGAAAAGTGGTCACTTGGATGAGCCAATCATAAGATTTTCACCTCATCGGCGTGAGTTGTTCTGCTGAAGTTCAACTATTCTCTACTTCGTCCGCTTTGCTCGAGATGTTCGGCACGGAAGAACCAATCAAATCTCAAAACCAACCATCTCAAGTCGATGCGCATGCGCATATGACAGCTTAGTGGGGTTTTGTGAGGCGATTTGAAATAACCCGTTAATGGAAAGGATGGACATCGATATGTTGGATTGTGCCAAGGCACATCGTTTTAGTTTGAAAACAACTATCATGACAATGATCTAAAATATATGTGTCTCTTCACTAGAAAATAAAATATGTTGATAATCATCAGTTTTAAGTTAGTGTTGCAATGCATCATGGGTCATCATACAACGTGTGAATTGCTGCGTTACTTAAGCAGATTCTTTATATTTTCGGCGAACGTGTGAATCAAGCTTAAGACCATTCGACAACCAAAGAGGGTGTATTTATGTTTAGCTAATTGAATACGTATAATGCATCTAATTAATTGACCAATCTCAAATATTAATAAAGATAGTTTTCAAATACATACTAAATACATTACGTCGTAACAAAAAGTTACAACACTATTCAAACTTTATAAAGTTAGAAGCGTTTTGCCCGCCATATACGAATAGGGTTGTGAACGAGATGGCGTTAATTAACATGTACCCCGAGTGTGTTTACACCCCCTTCTAACCCCCTCTCCATCACTTCTCCTCATGGCCTCGTCCTCATAGCCTCGATGGCTCTGAAGCACATCCACATCCAAACATGTCAACAGCAGCAAGCAAGCCTTTGCTTTGTGCACTGAAATCTTCATGTGACAGGATGAGGGGTGGATAGGTCAGGGGTGAGGGGAAGGAACAGAAGGGAGGGTGGTGCAATATAGATCCACTCTGTGTTGACTCCACGGACCATAGATTCTCTCAAAATATACACAGCCATATTTAATTTCCATCAGGGGCGTGTTTCCTAAAACTACACGTCTGCAATTTACAATTTGCAAGCTACAACTCCTACAAGTGAATCTTTTACAATTGTAAATATTAAAGATTTCAGAAAATAATTGACTTGTAAATTTTTGTGTACTTGAAGAAAATACAAGTCAGTGAAATGAAATATCAATACATCCAATTTAATCATAACTCTTACAGCCGTCAATAGAGCAAACGCCATTTTAAAATTATTGTGTGACGGTTGCAGTTAATTTTTTTTTAAATTAGTTATTTACAAAAAATTAACGGACATAAATATATGTTATTTGTAGCTTCCTAAATTAGAGTTAAGAAACAAAATTTATTATGGAATGAAGAACATTATAATATTTTTCTTTGTTTTTGAGGCTAAGCGTTACAGTAAGGAACCAGGTAATGTATGTTTTCCTGAAATAAGGCAGTTGCTGATTTATTTATACAAAAATAATCACCCATATTTTGTAATATTTTCTCATGTTTAAATTAGCTCATTCAATACTGTTCATACGTGGTCATCCTCTAGCTTCAATGATCAGCCATCTACACCATCATCTTAAAAATATAGACATCATACTCATTCATGTTACTTAAAATGTTTACACATGTTATCTATTCAATAAAGACGTTGCCTACTTGGATATTTTGAAGCTATTTTGCGAAGTTGGTTGCATCTTAAATTGACGCGCCTAATCATGTAAGCGCTATCAATATAGACGCCAATGTAAGAAATAAAAAAAGAGCTAAGAAAATTGTAACATTACGATGTATAATGTTCCAATTGGACCACGCCCACTACGGACGTAAATGGATGTATCGCATCAATTCATACTACCCGCTCCAATAAATTCAATTAAATTTAGGATCCCTACAATAGTATTGTTCGCTTTTGTAGTTCATGTAGGCTAAGAAGACATAATATAACCATGCTGGACAATATGTTTCACTACTCAATCCAAACCAATGTAATAAATAATCTCTCCGAGTACTTACAATATGAATCTGCTTTCAATAGAATCCTGCTAGGCTAGACGACGCATGGTAATCCAAGACCGGCGACTGGGACAGGAAAGGCCGGTGTATCAACAACGCGTCTCGGCACTCCGACTGTACTAGCGTGAAATGAGCCAATAACTATCAACATCGACTAGAAGACAACTATGTTTCCGACCTCTGGCGGATACTAGAGGAACCTCCTTCAAAACATCGGGTGATTGTAATGTTGCTAATATTCCGATGGAGTGAGAACTATCAACAAGGACCTACGTGACTTTTTACATTCATCGTTGACGTCACCATGCGTGTGTTATGTATCCCCCCACCTAGCTTCCAGAACAATGAAATCGCTATATAATGGCCGCACAAGCTTGCCATGATGGACTATCCTACGATCAACGATCGACTACAGACCATTGTCTTGGAGCTGAACAGTGGGTGGAGAAATACTTGTAAAATGTATCAAAATCGTCGCTTAGACGATTGGAGTTATGAACTCTAACTTCCTTATAGACTATAAACTTTTTGCGTATTATATTCTGTTTCAAAATCTAACGTATTTATAATTTAATCGTCAATTTATTTTAAATACTCTATCTTTAAAATGTCGCCGCTCGGGCGCTGGACTTGTACTTATATATTTATTCTCGTAAATATCCTCAGTTATGTGCTGATTAGAAGTTGACATGTTAATACTAAATTGTTTGGAATTGTAGAGTCTTCCCCCCCTTTTTTTTTTTTTTGAAGTAACTTTTCGTATTTAATATTTTTGTTTGAATTAACGTAACGTGACGTAATTTTTATTGGAATTTGAATTAGGATAACTTTAATCTTTTGTAACGTAAGTTCTGTTTGAACAGCTAATGTTTTGTTATTTGAGGGAACAGTTTGTCCCATATTCTCAGTCAGATCTGATAGTCCCGTGGGAGTTTGGCTTAGGTCTGAGAGTCAAACCCTCACGTTTTGTAAACACTGTTGTGTTGTCGTTAAATTTAAATTACTTTGTATTTATGATATCGTTTTCTGCGAATTACGAAACCTTTGAAACCATATCAAGGTGCCCATTAGGCCCTTATAACATTGTATCGCATTTAAATATCTATACGCTGTGGTATTGTCTCTTATAGACTGGACCATCAATATTATGATGGATTTCATGTACTCTTTTGTTAAACCCTTGCGCAACTTTATTGATATAAAGTTATTGGCATCAAGCATAATTTCCAACTACTCATTATGATATAATGAGACCATGTACTGTTAACTGCGCTCTTGTCATTTAATTGAATAAACTTCTCATTGTTGAATTTACATATTTTTATAATTTCCATTTATCTTGTATGTTAATTTACATCCTCTCCCTTTTATTACCTTTTACTGGTCGGGGTAGTATTATGAGACGTAGAGAGGGTGTAACAAAATGAGCGGTTCAGCATGCGAGACCTTTTTATTTATCCGCAGATAATCTTTCATCTCTTCCTCTGACTAGTTTATACTCTCACTATATTATTTGCTCCTTGAAAACATTAACTTGCCTTTTAAAATTACCTTTTTCTTGTTCCCTATTATAGATACATAAATGCTTCCACAGACTGTTTTAATCTAAATCCTGTCGGGAAGATTCCTACAGGCCATTTGAGTAACTAATCCAAATAGCCTAAGTTTTAGATAATTGATAAAAAAATACGTCTACAAAAAAAACTACTTCAAGATAAAAACTATAGTTTTATGTTATGGTAAGATTATTTTTACATTATTAAAGAATTGAGTGTTTATATTTCAACGTTATACCTTTAAAACTCGCCGAATAAAAAGCAAATTAACTAACATGGTAAATCCCATCTTTACCTGTCATGACGTCAGAGGTAAGCAACGTCCTTATAGAAGCATACTGGACCAATCATGAAAAATAACCCATTAAAATTGCACTTGCAAAGTATTTTACCTCGGTGTCTAGACTTGCAGAAAATATCCCTTGGTTTACAAGTGGTTGTGCGATACAAGTAAATTTATTAAAACAAGCTATAAGTCTACTTTTTTTTAAAAAAAAGTTGTAAATTGTGAAATTTCAATTGTAATTACAAGTGTTTACTTGTAGCGAGAGCTTGGCCGATCAGCTCTTTGCCGATTAGGCTGATTCCTATAATTTTTTGCCGATCTTGCAAATCTCTGATGCTGATCGTTTGTTTTATTTTCTTTACTATATTATAAAGGTAGTAAACAAAACAACAAAAATATATGTTGAATTTACACAACCCTTTTGTTCATTAAATTCTTAGCGAAATATTAAAAATACAAAATAGTCATGGTAAAAAACTTAAATATGCCGTGGCAACTATTTGAAAAAGGAGGAGCAAGCTAAAGGTAGGTAAGCCTTTAGATCGCGTTGATATAAATTAAAATGCTCAGATGTGAGCATAAATATAATCGATAATTTACATTAATTCTTTCTAAACTAGCCCAAAGTTATTCAAAAGCTGAGATTCTATTAATTTTTTTTCATCTTTTCCATGAATAGTAGCTAATTATTTTATTTATTTTTATTTAAATCTAATTAATTCAAACAATAGAAATAAATAACAAAATCAATATTTAAGGGCATTACTTTTTGTTATCAGTTAATATTTATAAAATAATTAATGTCGGTGAAAAATTATCTGACCAGTTCAATACATAGTCATGAACCTGTACCGATTTTTTTTTATTGACACCTCTCAAGCCTCGTTTATTATGTAACAAATTGGAGCAACATGTTGGGAGACAACACATGAGAAAAAGTAAGCTGCGTTTATTGTCACCAACTTGTTGGACCAACATCCTGGGTCCTCCGCTAGTTTTTAATAAGTCTACACATTTTTAACTATGAATAATGACTTATTACTTGCCGTTCTTCATTTGTTGTGTTGACAGGAAGTGTACTATTGCAGAAAAAAACAAAACGTAAGAAACGATGAGGGGGGGGTGGGGTGTTGAAGTTTTTTGGCTAAACGTCAAATTGAAGGTGCGTACATTGGAATAATGAATTACCTACATTTGCAAAGTAGATTTAATAATTTTATAGGCATGTCATATGTGGACTATGAATGCTTAGTTACACTTCTGTATCCTCATTTACGTGGTAAAATGAAAAGGAAAATTGTTGTGACTCCGGGAGAAAAACTTGCTGGTACAACTCTGCACTTCATGGAACCCTTATGTATAGCCATAAAACACGTGCGTTGCCAAGGATAGACACTGACTCGACAATAGTGCATGCGCAGAGCCTCCCAACTCAGCCAACATGTTGTGTTGGTCGTTTATTCTCCAACAAATGATCCTACACAACACAACACAACACAACACAACTTGATGGCTCTGACTGGATCTCCCAATACTAACATAGTGGCCAACATCCCCAACAAGCTAGGCATGCGTTTATATTATAACACAACTTGTGTGTATAGTGTTGGCCAACATATTGTGTTGCAATATAAACGAGGCTTCTGATATACCCTCTCATTCTTTCATACTTTCTCTTTCTCTTGTCTATTACACACAAGATTTTGACCTTGAACTCTACCATCGAGCAATATAATATATCTCTAATTGCACTTTGTCTACCTTTCAAGCGTCTGAGCAATTAATCACCATAGATTTTACTTTAAAACAGTAAAAATCCTATTCGCCTTCTTTTTCTTACCTATATTTATTGCCTTCCCTGCCACCAAATAATAGCACAAAGGACCATTTTGTCAGCTACCCAGCTTAAAACTGATGATGCACCATTTTCTGACTTCTCACCTATACAGACCAAATGATCGGTGCAAATAATTGGATTTAAAATCCCAAGCATATACTTTAACCGATTGTGCCATAATCGACCAATGATCAGACTTTTAAGTTACGCGTTCACTGGTCCGCATTGCACGAATCGGATTTATTTAGTCTATTGCGTCTGCATCTTAAGCATTGGATATCGGCAATGTCGACGGAATTCGGCAAGGCAGATTAAAATCCAATGCATGCGATGCGTACCAGTGGACGCATACCAGCAATCAGCATCTACCCAGCCCTAATCGGGGCTTTATAAAACATAATTATTTCATGTTTCAAGTGAATTTACTTGTAAAATTGTAGACTTGTAGCTTTATGAAACAAGCCCCAGGATGATGAACACAGGCAACATGTAACTGACCAGTTCGTGTATCATGCTAGAGTTATGAGAATGTCATTTGGTTTCTGGCATCATTTCTTAAGGGTAGCTTTTATTTCATTTAGTACATACATTTCTATTTGAGGCAAACGTTTCTATGATTTTTACTTTCTCTAGATCCCTCGGAGAAGTATTATGAGTGTCAAAAAAAATCGAGATTTTGATAAATGTTTACATTTCAATACCCCGTGGAAAAGATAAGGTGGTTTTCACAATGCCGTCAATTTGTCTGTTTGTATCTCGGCCTAGCACAGAAAATAATTTATCGATTGATCTAGATCTTGATATCTAGAGTTTTCATAAGGTCACCCACTCACAACACCCCTCCCCCCAAGAGTTTTCGGGATTACAAATGGACAAACTAAGATACATAGGCGTAAATTCTAATTTTGGCCATATATCCACAACTATTTGGGATACGAAATGGCTCTTGGATGTCAAGTTGTGAAACTATTAATAATAAAAATCTTTTATTTGAAATATATTTTAATAAAACCAATAGTTTTTATGCTATAAGCAAATATACATATACTTTTACGGAGTTTTTTGAAAACAGAAATTGGTTCTAAGCTCTTTAGTGGACAGCGATGTTACTCTTTTCCCACTGTTTCTGTAACAGTGTATTTTATTACATTTATATTCCTTGGTGTGCTGCCCTGCAACAATGTATATTATTTAATTTCACAAATCTAACAAGTTTTTATCAAATGCATATAATAAGATAAAAATGAGAGCAAGTCTGTACGGTAAGCCATATCATTTATTTTATTCTCTGACTGAATGAATTTTCAAAAGTAAATTGAATGCATAGAAACAATAACGGTATTAAAATTGTTTGCGCAGGAAGTCTTATAATGCATAACCAATCAGGATACATCAAGATAGAAACATATATGCTTCGCATTTTGATCTATTCGATAGAAGAAATATAAGACTATTTACAATATTAGCCATTTAAAAAATGTTAAAGGGGTGGGCTTTAGTTGGTTCAAACTGCTAATGCACCGAAATGACAAATACAATTATTAACAAACAATAATAATAGTAATAATAAAAATACGCAAGGTTAAAACTAAAATGAATACATATATATGTATATGATAACATATATTTATATATATGTATATGACTACATATATATTTATATATATGTATATGACTACATATATATTTATATATATGTATATGACTACATATATATTTATATATATGTATATGACTACATATATATTTATATATATGTATATGACTACATATATATTTATATATGTATATGACTACATATATATTTATATATGTATATTATTACATATATATTTATATATGTATATTATTACATATATATTTATATATACTAACTCTAAAGGTATCCTTACTTAGTCTCCAAAATTAAAATCTATTTACCTATAGATTTTACTCTAGTTTCTCAAGCAGTTGATTCAAGTGAGACTAATACTGCCCGAGAGTAAACTCTTGCCCCTCATAACCCCCATCCTGCTACCCGCCCCCCACGCATAACCCGCCCCCCACGCATGCCCTTCCCCCCTTCCCCATTTAATTGTTTCGTACAACGTGAAGAATACTTTTTGACCTATTTTAATTTCTTACCAAATTCTCTTATAAGTGTTTGATTTGTCATCCATCGAGGTGTAGTATTTCAATGACTGGTCCATATCAGAGGTAAAATAATATAATTTAACTTAATGTCAAATCTTGTGTGTGCCTAATTTTAAATTCTAGTACAGTGATTTTATGGAAAATATTATTTTGAATAATTTACATATGTATGTATAAGTTGTTCTTGTATGTTGAAGGCAAAAATATGAAATGATTGTAAATGGGGATGTTGAGTTAGGAGCTATAGTTCATATTCTTCACAGCAGTCTGGAACATATTTTTCTCGGTGAATCAGAATACTGGGAAGGAAGGAAGAGAAGTAAGAAAATGCATCTCCATATGAATGATAAATTCCACACTGTGTTATATTTTATAGTCCAATGAAAAGAGAGAAAGAAATACTACAGCAAAATGAAAAGGTGTTTCACCTGAAGTAAAGAATAAAACTGATGCGTGTTGAATACTTGTAAGTTCTGAATGTAAATGCGAAAAACTTAGAGATCTACATCAGCCTTTTTTATTCATTGAGTGATGAAACTTTTATAAAGGTCACATTTGATTGAGGAATAAATAGTCCATACTATTTTTATATTTGGTGAGTTTCAAATCAGGCAGGAATGTGATGGGATTCTTGAGGGAGCCACCCTGGTAAACGATATTCTTCCACCCGGACGTTCAGCTCTAATGCGATACTTAATTCTGTGATGCGTTATTTCAATTAAGACCGAAACTAAAGCTGACACGTCAGAAAAATAGATCAAGCTATAGATCCCAGTTAAATCCAAAGTAAGAAGTATCAAAGATGTATTTAAAAAATTATCATAATAAAAACCACATATTGTTACTGAGATTAATTTAGTATCAACCAAAGTACACTACGTACACAACGTATGTTTCGATGTCTAACAAATGTTGTTTCATTAAACATTCTCTAACTTTCTCTTTTTTGGTGGGGGAAAGAGGGGTTCTGGGAATCGTGTCATGTCCATCAGCCCTAGAGCGCCTCCACGCCCATCGTTGTTTTCCCATCCCCATCGGCCCCCCACCATACCCCTACTTCTATGACCCTATACTCGGAACTAAACCGTTTTCAAATCAGTCCACGTAGTTGCAATTTGGCCGCTAACAAAATGGCAGTGTCAGTGTTGGGATGAATGTAGTAGTAGGCAGAAGTCGAGTATATGCCTAACACCCTCAATACCGTTTCTCTTGAACCAGACACTTAGACATATTACAGTTAACTTTGTTTGGGTCACCTACACTCCCAATACTTCAATGTTAATATTGAGATCGTGCATCATATGCCAATGAATTCTGTGATACAGTCGACTAGAAATCGTAAATTTATAACAACAATATTGCACGTGGGTCATTTATAATTGAACATTAATGGAGATAAATAGAGATATAAGTTACTTATTCTGAACATTTTTGAAATGTTAAGATATATTTGGATAAAAACTGCATTGAAAAGGCCTTTTTTGACCATTATAGAGAGGCTTCACAGATAAGCACTGTGCACAAATCATACATACATACATACATACATACATACATACATACATACATACATACATACATACATACATACATACATACATACATACAATAGCCATGTCATTCCCTTACGGGGTGGGCAAGAAACTGTGTATACAACTCAAAAGAACAACTTCGAAATTATTCCATCCACATTAACTTTCTCCATACTTATGATCCTTGCATTCATCCTTCACTTTAACATCATCCATACACCAAGTCATACATGCTCTTTTATTAACGCTTAATGTTTCTCTTTTTCACTTATTCATCTACAACATTTAGTCAACTCTTACATGACCTACTCCTTCCTTTTGATCCTTACACTCTACCTTCATATATTTGTTTCGTCACTCGATCCATACTCATCCTCTCAATATGCCAACCGTTCAAGAAGGCCGACTAGCACAACGGTGACATGAGCTGAAGACGTCCAGAACTCTCAAGTTATTTTACCCGTTTTAGTCAGTGGTCGAATGGTTTAGGGCAGTGGTTATCAAAAAGTGTGTCGGGGCACACCAATGTGCCGTGAAATTCCGTAGGTGTCACGAAGTTCTCAATGTTATGCTATTGGAGATATTTCTTATAACTAAAATTAATTTAGTTCGATTAGAATTTTTTTTAAAGAAATCAGAGATTATTTTTATTTTTTCGCCATGTCTCACAACACTTTCAGATTATACGCATATGAATGAATTAAACTAGAGTTTTATGGATAAGAAAGGTTGAATTTAGAGAGTGTACCCAAATTTGCTTGGAAGGAGAGTTAAAAACCTTTGAATAAAAATCACTCTCAGTACACTCGACTGGGATTCGATCCCTGATCTCCCGTCATCTGAAGTCCAATCTATTGCCAGAGTTATGCTTTATTATTATTATTATTATTATTATTATTATTATTAGCACCGCGTCTTACTACCCGTTCGGGTTATACGCACTTACGCTAATGTGTAATGGTAGGGTGATTGTGAGATGAAATGGAGGACCTACAGTTTAACGTGGAATCCGAACCACGGTGGAGGCCTGGCATTCCCCACATTCACAAGATGTCTTGTCAGAGGTGAAGGAAGGGTTTGGTAATCAGATAAATCTGTGCTGGGACCGAGGATTGAACCCCGGCCGCCAGCATAGAAGTCTGACACCTTACCCCTAGACCGCCAGGTTACCAGTTATGCCTTAATCCATTCGACCACCTAAGTGGATTATCAGTAGTAAAAACAATAGAATTATACAAAATTAATCATTTCAGTAGCAGAATTTATTTTTTATTTTGTTGCCTGAATTTGTAAAAATGTCATCTGTACTAACACCATTTTTTCTTAGTTTCTCAAACAATTCCTCAGTCCAGGAAATTTATTTCCTTCTAAAAATAAAAACAAGACAGTTTGTAAAAGAAGACGTAAAATAAGTGTTTAAACCGCATAATCTACAGCTTGTGACAAAATACATTTAAATTATTTTAGTTATGTATGTTTACACTGAGATCCAACATTTTATCTAACGGAATTCAATAATTTTTTCTTACCACAACTCATGGTATCCAAGTATAAAATTATTAGTCTCGGTTAGTTTGTAACCCACTTCGGGGGTCGAATGATCTATGACGTCACTCTCGCAATAGACTGAACTGCCAATTACGGGGAGAACTGGGTTAGAATCCCGATCAGCTGTACTGAAGTATAAAGTCACAACTGAGTCACTCGATATCTGTATAGCTCGGTGGTAGATCATTGACGCTCTTGGCCAAAGATCAAATGATCTATTCCCGTGTCGAGGTGTCAAGTTTTAATCAATTTCGATATAATTTAGTTTTGGATGATTTCCTTAATTATGGTCTTTAATCCCATAAACTTCACCTTTCATACATACTTAATTGTATAGCGTTGCTTTTATTCATGTACTGAAAGTTTTTCCACGCTCCTTCTACGAAAATGCAGGGCCACATCTCCTAAAGCTGCTTCATGCCTTACACATTAATGTAATTTGTTACCCGCCAGGTGGCGTAGTTAGCTAACGCACTAGTTTAGTGTTGAGCTTGCCTGCCGAGGACGGGAAGATCGAGGTTCGAATCTTGGTCGGGTGAACTGGGGTGAAAATCACCTGACCAACCTGAACGAGTAGTAAAAAGTGGTCTAAAAGAATTTTTAAAAACAACATTATTTGTTTTATTTTAGCACCGCAACCTTACATCCATGCGGGTTATTCACTTATATACTAAATATGCTAATAGCTTAGGGATGAGTACGTTTGAACTTGTATGAGATGTACCCGCATTTGCGTAGAGAGGGTAGGAAGCTATTTAGGAAAAACTTTGTACATCTGACTGGAATAGAACCACGATCTCCCCATCATTGATTATTATTAGCAAACTAGTCTATTGCGGCCACCGAAGCAGGTCATAATTAGTTATGATGTGACAAAAAAAAATAGTTTGTGAGGTATGTGCTGATATAATCTGTGGGTTTGAAAAGTACACACTAAATATCCCAATCTAAAAAGTTGTGATTACAAATGAGAGGATATTGGTGTGTAAACCGTTTTTATATATGTTATCCTCTTTTAATACTACGTTAATGTTTGTTTAGCGAAAATATTTCCCTCTCGATAATATCGTACCTTTATAAAATATCAAATGATAATATTATGTTTGGTAATTTCTACACCAAAACAAAGTGACCTCTGGTATGTATTTATATGTAGCTCTGCGTGAGGGCATTTTTTTTTGTTTTATTGATTTTTTTTTAAATTAATGAAATAAACCAACTTTTTAAATCCGCAAAAAAATTTCAGAGCTAGATTTAACCGTATTTTTTCAGTTATATTTATTGGTAAAATGAATCAGCTATAAAATTGGACATCAACACATTTATGAATTTGCAGAAATATTCAACACACCTCTTCCAAATCATATCTCTGCACAAAAGAACCGTTGACCATCAATTATTAGTTTGGAATTTTATTTAACTCTAAATAGTTAAATACATGGAATATATTTGAGTTGAAATTGAATCATAATCATATCAATGCATTAACTCTAAACTAACTACGAGTAATTAGTGAGTCTACCAATGGTGAAACTGAATTGCATTTAAATTGTACTATATTTGTATTCATCAATGCTTTAGGATGTGAAAATATAAAATATGATAGTATTTATATGGACTTTCAACCTTCATATTATGTTCAAACATATTGCCATATTGTAATTTGTAGTTCATAATTAAATAAGTTAGATTAAACAATAATAAAAAGTTGAGTTTCTGTCACCTTAATGTCTGCATGATAAAAAGATATATTGGTAGTTAAGTTCAGTTTTTTATTAATTATTTCAAATTCTTGGTATGTCAACGTGTTTTCATATAAATACACATACGTGAAGTATCGGGGGTTTCTTAAAAAAAAGTTTTAAATAGAAGTAAAATAATACTGGTAGATTTTTTTTAGGGAGGGAAGTATTGAGCTAGGAGTAGTCCGGTATATGTGTTTTGACAGGTATGCAAGGGTTGATTCATGAGTAGGCCACTATATATGTATTTTAAGGGACGCAAGGGTTGATCCATGAGTAGTACATTATGTGTTTTAAGGGGTGCAAGGGTTGATTCACGAGTAGTCTGGTAGATGCGTTTTTGAAGGGTGCAAGGGTTGATCTATGAGTAACCTGGCATATGTGTTTTGAGAGAAATACAAGGGTTGATTCATGAGTAGTCTGGCGGATTTGTTTTTGAGGGGTGCAAAGACTGATTCATGAGTAGTCTGGTCGATGCGTTTTTGAAGGGTGCAAGGGTTGATCTATGAGTAGGCTGGTAAATGTGTTTTGGGAGAGTACAAGGGTTGATCCATGCTATGACTGGTAGATGTGTTTTGGGAGAGTACAAGGGTTGATCCATGCTATGACTGGTAGATGTGTTTGGGAGGTAGTAAGGGGTGATATATATGGTATGGCTGGTAGTTGTGGCTTGGAGGTAGGTAAGGGGGTGTCTATGGCATTACTGGTAGATATGAATGGGAAGGAGGTAAGGTTTGATCCATGTTATGACTGGTAGATGTGATTGTAAAGGAGGTGTGAATTGATCTAGCGCAATGCTGGTATATTTGGCTGTCAAGATGGATCAATGGTATGACTGGTAGATGTGATTAGGAAGGAGGTATGGTTTGATCCATGTTATGACTGGTAGATGTGGTTCTGAAGGTAGATCCATGCCATGGCTGATGGATGTGGCTAGGTGGTAGTCGAGGATGTGTATGGACCATGTTTTCCCAGTAATCGTTGCCAGTGATAGTAATTGGGAGCGATTGTGTTTTGTTACGCATTGTTCTGCATTGTTCCACGGCTTGGGAACGTTTCCCTTTAGATTTATGATGACGGCACTGTCAGCCTGAAAACGGTGGGGTTTCTCTGATCATGCGCAGTACCACTATTCAGGGGCTTTAGTCCATGAGCGCCAAAACAAGTGATGGTTGGGATGAGGGTGTTAAAGGGGGTAGTCTTATTTCTCTTCCACCGTGTTGAGCGGGAATAAATTCGTTTTTGGGAAACGTAGGCTATATTTTATGGTAGAAAAATGTTCATAACCAACCAAGCATTTAATAGAGGAGTAAGATTTTTTTTTTATTTCGCTCTCAAAAAGAAAAATGCTGTTTAGAATTATTTTTTTCCTTAACGCGTGCTAAGCAAATAGTAGGAAATTAAGCTTCGCAATATATAGGGCATATATATATGCGTTTGTCTCTAACCAACCTTTCTCAACTAGTCGAGCGACAATTTAGAAAAGTTAGTTCATTAGAGGCGAGTTAAATAGTCACTAAAGACTTTAATATATAATTACCAGCTTCGGTGACCACATGGTATATCGCGCTACTTTCGCAGTAAACTAGACTCCCGGTGACGGGGATATCGAGGTTCGAATCTTGGTTGAATATACTGAGCGTTTAAAAAAAAATTGTTTTCCACTCTCCCTTAGTGCAAATACGGGTATACTTCCTCCAAACATAGCCTTCCTAACCCTAAGACCATTATCGTAATTATTTCATGAGCGTATAGCCCGAACTGGTAGTTTTTCGCGTTGTAAAAAAGATTGTATGTGTGTGTGTGTGTGTGTGTATATATATATATATATATATATAGATCAAATGTGACCGTTACATATCACAAGATTGGACGCATTGATACGTGAAGTATGTCTAGTAGCATTTCAAGTTTTGTTTCCTTCTTTTAGCATATGGCATAGTTATTTATCCTTGAGAGATGTTGTAACTATTTCAGTCATCGTGAATGTAATAATAATACTTAGCACCGTGTCTTACTACCTGTTCAGGCTGTACGCATACGTACAAATTACACTAATGGGTTAGGAATTGGGACGGTTGGATATAGAGGAAGTGAATCTGAATTTTTGTGGAGGGAGAGTGGTAAACCATTTAGGAAAATCCACTCCCAGTTCACCTGAGTGAGATTCGAACCTCGATCTCCTCGTCTTCGGCAGTCTAGCTCAACACGAAACCTGCGCGTCAGCTAACTACACCACCGAGGCGGGTCACCGTGAATGTAGATATTTAGCCTCTTCGTGGGAACAGAACGTTTGCCAGGGTATGCCTAGGAGGCTATCTACACATCACGTGATGATAGTGTTTATGAAACTGTAGTGTGACGGAAGATATTAAACCTAACTTAAGCCTAAATAACATGACCATGCTAAAGATATGAAAAATTCCTCTCTCAGAAAAAATACCTATGATATACCAGGATTCGAGCATGGGACCTCCAGGTGTGTTAGCAAAGGGTGCTAACTACTATACCAAGAGTCCTTAGGTTGTTAGATATGTTCATTCATAAGAAAATTGGTGTATAAGTGTGCTACTCTAGAAACTACTAGTTTTCATTAATAGTAACACTTTTATTTGCTTAGATATCTTACCGCAAGATCTGCTAACCAATTTGAAAAAAATATCAATTTAATCAATATCATCCAAACAATTTTTATTTTGGACTGCCTATGACTGGGAGATCGAGGTTCGAATCTTGGTCGGATGTACCAAGGGTGTTTTTTTCCCAAAATAGTTTTCCACTCTCCCTCCACGCTAATGCTGATACAATTCCTATTAATATAGCCTTCCACATCCCTTGAACCAGTGGCGTAAATAGCACATAAGCGCATAGCTCTAACTGGTAGTAAGACGCAGTGCTAGAAAAAAATTAAAATATACGTACGATTCTAGAAACTAAATGGAAGTTAGCGAGCATTTATGTCGGCTACAAGAAACTAATTGTTTCTTGTTTCTTCAATTTGAAGTATTTAAATTTGAGCTGGTGGGCTGCACATTACGTACTCATAAGCCTCAAGTGGCCCGTGGGGCGCAAGATGGACATGCCTGATTTAGGGTGTAGATGTGTTTACTTGTTTAATGTATTTTGCTATTTCGGTCTTTCATGCTGTGGTCTAGAGCGTTTAGGCACTTAATTACAGACTCCACTCAATCAAGGGAACTTGAAATGATGTGTCCAACCTTTAGAAAATTTTGTCTAAGGGGAAAAATGGGAACGAACTATGTAGGAAAAAGACCACAAGTGAGCCAAGAATAAATTTTGAGGCGCAGATAATAGAAAGTGTTCAAGTGAGAGGATAAGATTGGAAGCAATTAAAGGAGGGAGAGTGGTTGAATGATATAGGAAGATGGAGGCATTTTACCAAACTGCCCTGGCCACAGGCTGGAAACGGTTGATGATGATGGTCCAAATACTTATGAGTTTGGAGGTGAAATTTTCACTCTGGGTTAAGGAGTTGTTTATAGTTAATTCTGTGTGATCAAACCTACTAATAACACCACATGGCTGCACAGTATTTTATCCTGCCCTTTGTTCTGCCCAGGAATGGCTGAACTGGGACGTTGATTGAAATGATATGATGGACGAGCTCTCACATTTGATAACACCTCCCTCCCCCAGTTTGTTTATAGCTGTTAGCGAGTAAGCCAATCATTGTTGTACACACTGACACAGCTATACTCGGAAATAACCTACCTATTCTATTAGCTAAATAGCATTCATTTTGACTCTGACTACATTGAAAAACGGTAATGCTGCTTTCCGTTCCATTTGGAATAGGTTTGATGTATTGGGGATGTGGGCTCTTGTCTCTTGACAATGCCCCGCGTCAACTTCCATAATGTTAAGCCGATTTGGAGAGTTTGTGGTTTCACAGCCATGTGAAAACATCGTGTTATGGGAGTTAGAAATACCTCTACTTTGAGTGAGTTCTAGGGGGTAACAAAATCTATTATTTCAGGTATTGATTTTCACGCCAAAGCTTTGAAACGATTCCCTTTAATTGGCTAACTAAAAGGTTTAGAGAAATAGACGGCAAAATACGAGTTTAAATGTGTATGTATGGTGTTACTAGGGTTGCAATTATTTTAGTGTTAGTAATAATATTGTTATTACGTCCATTGTTAATATTGCCGTGGATGGATAAGGGAAACATGGGTTTCAAAATAGGATACAATCACCATATTGAGAAGTGTAAACTCACGACTTTATTGAACAATTTTAAATTAAAAATGAGCTGTCATTCTTGTTTGAAAAGTAATAGTTATCATATAATATTCTTGCTTGGGGAGTTAGAGAAATATTGTAGAATGAGTAGAGGAAATAGTTTTAGCGGTGGTCCCCAACAAATGAAACTATAAAAACTAAGGGCTTAGACCAGTGATGTACAAAGTACGGCCCACGGGCCAAATGCGGCCCATGGACATGTACAATGCGACCCGCAAAATTATTCCAAACTACGATCAGTAAAAGTGTTAAAATAAGAGGAAAGCCAGAACAAAATGCAATTCGAACACGTTTGTTTTATTACTATTTTATAGCTTAGTGACAAATGTCCAAAGATTAAATAGTACGTAAACCATCCACGACATTCAGCTTGAATTAATTGAATTGAAATGTGACACATAATTAAAGCAGTTGTTTCTCATCGTCCCAAAACTTGAGTTCTAAAAGTCCTTATCGAAATCAAGTTTCACAAATTTGATATATCATGCCCAGAAGGCTTTCGCCATGTTTGCACCGTCATATATATGTAATCGCATAATCACACCTTCTTTTGTGTATGTGTGTGTGCGTGCGCGTTCTCATATTACGTAATCCTTGTGTATTTTAGCTCTAGTTTTATACATTTTTTGTGTTTTAATATCTTTTTTTTTGTTAAACTTCATTATAAGTGTATTGGTTAATTGTAAGAAAAGGGTGTAGCCTTAACTTCGCCATTAAAGTATATTATTATTATTATTATTATTCCTTCATTCAAGCAGTGTTGAGTAGGCATCCATTTTATGTAGATATTTGTTAAATAATGTAGACAGCTCACGTTGTAATAAAATTAGATATCATTATAATACAAATCAATTTAATAATTAATAGGACCTGTCGTAAAATAAATTTGTGAAATGTGCCATTGTAACTTTTTAATAAACTGTGTTAGCCGACCTGACGTTTTTCTTTTAGCCCACTCCATGAAAAGTTTGCCTATCACTGGCCAAAACTATAAAGCTCATTTGAATGACAACAGTTCTTCGATACATAGGTATTTACATGCAGGGAGTGTGAATAAGTGATGTTATTAGAGTGAGCTTTATAGTCCAGGCCCTAAAATAGAAGAAAAAAGTGCTTTAAAACCAATAATCACTGTAGTAATTATAATAAGGTTGATGAATAATAAGGTTATATATCAATTGTCACCTTACATAAAAATTGGAAACCACATAAATCTTAACCTCTAGGCTAGGATTTTCAAACTAATTCACTGAACTCCCCCCCGCCCCCTTCACGTCTTGGTATATCAGTTCGGAACATATCCATTTTAACCAAACTAATACACTAAGGATGAGGAAGATACCATTTATAAGACATGTAACCCGCATTTGTGTAAAGGAGGAAGGAGACCATTTAGAAAACACGACCTTTAGTACAGCTCCAAACTCCTCGCCACCTGAAAATCAAAATATTTGAGCCCGACTTTTTTTCTACGTGCCCACCAATATGCGTAAATCATTGGAATAACTTTGTACCGAACAATTCTTCTGAAATAAATATAAATGACTTATTTTATAAAGAAAGTATTGAATCAAATTTGGGAATATTAATTCATACTTTGCTCTAACTTACGTCTTGTCAGATATTTTACATTGTTTTCACTTAATAAAATAAATGGTACGGTGCACCACAAAGACTTTTTATTTATTTATTTTTAAAATATACATTTACTAAAAACTCGTAAAATTTGTGAAATGAATGTTTGCAGAAAAACTCCATCAAAGAGCATTTATGTAGCAACAACGCATTTCTGTCCACCAAAAAGCATAACAGTCAATATATATTTGTTCATAGCTCGGAAATATTGGTTTTATAAAATATATATTCCAAACGAACAATTTTTTAAAATATAACTACAACTTAACAATGCTAAGTTATTCTGTATCTTAAATAGGTGTGGAGATGTGATCAAAATTGAAAATGTCTGCTTATGTAAAGTGCCTCTAAACTCATTTTCATGAGAAAACCAGGGTTACCATTTTATTTGTAATGTTACACAATGCCTGGATACAAAATTTCATAAAAATCGTTTTAGAGGAATTTTGAGAAAATCAATTTTATCTCATTTTGCCCTTCAACAAACTGCCCTTAATTTTAGGGTTGGATATCTAATTCCAAATGTACCACCCCCCTTCTCCTCTACTGGACAAGGGCAGGGGCACATGTACAATAAAGTAAAGAGGGCAAGAAATAAAAAACAAATGATTAAATTGCAGAAGAGCGTTAGGACCCCATATACATTGATAGGCCTTCACTAGGACCTATTCAATAATTTGTCGTCATGAACCCTTCTCAATCATCACCCGTTACTATACGTTATTACTCAAAGGGAATGGTACAAGAATCTTTTATGTTATGGCAAAAATACTTTAAACCTGTCATAGTAAATTAAAGATAGCGAGTCTAATAAATAAATATTTATTTGAGAAAAGATTAACAATAAATATATATATGTGAATAAATGCATACAAGTAACAATAGATAGTTAAAAGAAAAAATACATAAATATAAAAAAGAGAAATAGGGTTATGCCCATTACTATACAGTGGTGCTGTTGCCATAGCAACCTTGTCCTAACAATTACATTTACAACGTAGCGTACGACCCCTTAACGGGCCTCAGCGGCAACCCGCAGTGCGCTACAGCTAAACGTCCACATTTTACAAAAGGATAGTTTCGTATGCTTTATAGTTACAATATATAAGCATATATTTTTATGGCAACCAAAAAAAAAGAGAAAGTAAATGACTTATTTTAGTCTTAACCCAATATTCAACAAACAAATTTAACCGTATGGGCCATCAAATATTCCCATACTACCCAGGCATTCGCCTTCAAAAGGTAAGTTATGGAACTTAAAAAATAAAAAAGGTCCCTCATAGTTTCAAATCATGTTACCAAGCCGGAAGGGCAAAAAACCTCAGTAATATAGTTAACGAATAATAAACAACATTACGCCATGTTTGATCTACGTAATTTGTCATTCCTACAATATAAAAGAAAATACAGATGAAAGCCAAAAAGCAAATTTTGTATGTACTGGCCAAAAAAGGAATTTAGACCTAACCTACAATTTTACCAATAAATCTTTAACAAATTTCCAAAGAGTAATTTTGAATAGTACGGCCGAAATTGAATTTGTACCTTGGGAAAACTCCCATCCTGTGATAAGTGTCCAAGACACGGATGAACCAAGAAGTGCCCATTGAGACACACGACATCAGTTTATAAGCAGTTTTTCTCTGAGGGGAGGGGAACATAGGGGAAAACAAAAAGAACATAGGAGAACATTCACATCGAACAGAGGGACAGGGGCGGTAAAGAACAAATAGGTCATTGGAGAGACGTCTGGAACATCACGTGATCACCACATGATCGCTTCCCATGAAGCAACGCGAAAATAACACGCTCACAATGCCACACCTCTAATGTTTTTCAGTTACGTCTTTTCACTCGGGGCGAGAACAATGTGCGCGGGCAGGGATGTTTGTTGACAAGACTTCACACACAGAGACCGAGAAACGGGGCACTTTTGGTGAGTCCAGTTATGTTCACTCTTCGTGGTTGTAGAATTAGTGTTATTTTACTCATATTTTCTTCTTGCTTGTAACGTTGATTTCAAGCAACGTTACACAAAAACCCCTCTGGGAGATCTTATAAAACCCTAGATACCAAGTCTTAGCCTAATCGGTAAAATGGTTTAGACTCTAGTTTTAGAAACAGACTGACAGACCGACGGCATCGCAAAAACACTTTTTCGAATTCAGGGGCTATGAAACATATTTATTGAAACCTTTGAGTTCGATTGCTTAAAAAAAATTTTACGATCACAATACTTCCCTTTTCGAGGGGTCGAGCGAAAGTAAAACGTCATTGGTTAAATTTTACAAATCAAAGAATAGTTTAACTTAGTGATCATAAATTAAAGAAACGCTCTCTTTTCCTCTGTATGGTTTTAACTATCACTTTCTCTATTTTTATACTCACGTTCGTGTCTTTGCTCTCTTATGTTTTCTATTTATTACTTTTCCTCTCTCACTTTTTCTCTACATCGCTAGTTTTCTTTTCCTGATTGTACTGACCATGTATAGTATATGTGTCCCATATCCAACGTTTGAAATAATGATTAATGGCGTCTTAACTGAACTTTAACACCTTAAGGTTTGAAATTTATGAAACTTAGGACCATATATTCAGGGCCAGGAATATCAATATTAATAAATTGAACAGTTCTGTCAATTCTCACCACTTACAAATACTAATTACTAAATTAATTTAGATAGACAACTATTTAAAATTATTTATATGCTTTATTTGGAGCAACCTACTATAAATATTTCAAATCTCAACCAACCTACATATTTTTAAATATATAATATATGGTCAGGTTTAAAAAAATCCTAAATATTTATTTGCTGTCATTTAATATAAACTAGTTTTAGGTCAATAGATTATATTTTCTTAATTTATCATTAATATTTTATTATTTTCTAAGGCTTCTATTAAGTACCATTGTGTGTCCAAAATTGTTGAAATGTAATAGTAATTTTGGCACTCAGCAGATAGCACAGTCTTATATTATATATATAACAAGACTAGCACTATTAAGTTATTGATCAAAACTGTAATGCACTTTTTTTAAATATAATTAATTCCGACAAATATATATACACCCGGACAGAAATAGTACTACATTAGTTCATATACAGTATGGTAATTATGTTCCGTTGGATTATTTATTCAGGACTATGGATGCTCAGATCTTTAGGAAAGTTTAAATAGGTCTGAATGACTGTCAAAAATAAAACATTTAATCTATCTAGGTACACAAATAGAAATTGGCAAATTTAAAAGAGAGAAAAGGACTACAACACTTTAGTAGCATGTAAATTGTTATTATTTAAGTACAATTTTCGCCAAGCCAAGTCTAAAAAAAAATATATATTTCAGTAAAATTGAATCAAAACCATTATACATTATCACTCTAATATTTATAAAAAAAATCATTCCCCACCCTTTATAAACATTGCATAGGCTTTCCCACTAAGATATTTTAATAATGGTTTGTATTTTTAATAAGAGTGTCTTAGCTTTTGCCATCATGTTCTTAAGTAAGTGGGGAAAGATTGGTTTAGGGTCTGAAATATATATATATATATATATATATATATATAATATGTGCCGTTGCTCAGTTGCTCAGGGGATTCCCGAATGTACTAATAGCCCACGATAATTAACAAATAGCCAGGACAAAATTTGGTAAAAGCTGAAAATTTCAGGATCGGTTCTAAATTGCATCATATCATATTTAGAAGACCCCAAATTTTAAACAGTCCATAAATACCTAAAAATTATTTTAAAGTGGGAAAACATTTGAATAACGCTGAGAATTTCAAGATTGACTCAGAATTTTATGATTGACAACATATCAAAAGTCCCCAAAAAGTCCCAAAATTGGCGTTTATGGGAGAAGACCCTAAAATTCAAAAAGTCCATAAGTATTAATACGTTATTTTAAGACGGGATAGAATTGTAAGAACGCAGAAAATTTCAGGATTGACTCAGAATTGTATACTTTACAACATAATAAAAGTCCCTTAAAGCCCTAGGCTTGGATTATTTGGTAGAAGACCCCAAAGCTCAAAAAGCCCCTTAGTACCGTATTTATGAATTATTTCAAAGTGGGAGAAAACTTGCGGAACGCAGAAAATTTCAGGATCTACTCAGAATCACATGCTTTACAACATATCAAAAGTCCCCTAAAGTCCAAGGCTTGGCTTTTATGGTAGAAGACCCTAGATTTCAAAATAATACACTAGTAAATTAACCTCCAAAGCATAAATAAAAATGGATTTCCCTCGTGTCCCATTTAATTCATCCCCAAGTGAATTACTTAAAGTTAACACACAAAATTCTCTCACCTCATTAATTAATTTAATGTTTGAGTTTATTATTCAAAATATATTAATTAGGTTGTTCACGCTTTTTTCACTATCCATAATGATAGACGGTGAAGGGGAGTTGCCACACACTTCTTCCAAACAGCGACACATTGTAGAGCACGCCAGCCCGCTCTTCTTTCATTCGCAGTTGCGTTTGCAACCTATCTTGCAGCCACCATAGATAAGATTCAAGAGCTTTTCTGGGGCTGGAGGGAGAAATGTCATGACAGGAACAAGCTCCTGTTAACACAACAAGACGAATTATTCAAAATTTTGCAATTTTCTTTAAAATATTTTATATAAATTTAGATCAAATGAATTAAAATGTAAACAATAAAAAAAATTGCCTCAGTTTAATAATATATTTACCTTTCCAATAAACTGCCAGCCCCAGTCCGTTGGTGTGAGCAGATTATATAACCACTGATGCACTTGCAGATACACTCTAAGTGAATGTTGACGGGCAGTAGCACTGTTAGGTGGAAGCACGGTGATGTCGAAAGTAGCAGTACCAGACTGACTAGCTACAGTTTGGACACACATTTTATAACGCAGCTCATCTAGGGAATTGCAGTTTTTTTTACAGAGACAAAATAAACAGTTCTCCCGCTGAAGCTACTTCATCAGTAGTAGTAGAAGGATCATTGAAAATTAGCATTTTCCTGGACAGCTATTTATCATTTTGGAGGAGGTCAAAAGCCATTTCTTTCCTTTTCTAAAAAGGTTCAGATGTCATATCACAAACTGTCATTGTATGAGTAAACAGGAGAGTGTTTATTTACAGGACCCAGAGATTCTTGGGGAACCACGTTAGTGTGAATTTTATCAGGTTTGTCAGTTTTTCCAGGAATTAGGAGAGAGAGAGCTTACTGCTTGAAAGTGCACGCACAGTTAGCATGGTAAGGATATCTGTAATAGTTGCCCATCTGATATCTCAATGGATGTCGAAACAATAAGACGGTCTGCATCTCCACTTTCTAACTGGACCAAGATGCCACAATTCCATAGGAGGGGTGTTAGAAGTTTGATAAAATGTAATTTTTTTTGCAATTTGCTATAAACTCTTTCTAAGAAGATGTGGCAAACATGTCAAGATCTATTACTAACTCTACCGAGGTTTTCTTGCTGCTCCGGTGCTTCTGTTATTCCGCTTTAGTGTTCGGTGGTTCCTCATACCCGTCAAACACTACTTTGGTTGAACTCTTAAAATGTTTCATCATATAAGATGAATATGTCATGCAAATAATCCTGTAAGGTGTTGGTCTCGGCCAAATAATTATATGAAGAAGGTACCCACCATCTACAACAAACAGTTTGTATTTTGGTGCATTTTCTTTGCAAGGATAAACATATTCTAAGACTTTGGCGAGGGCTGATTTCTTCGTCTTCCTCATCGATATTTCGTCACACAAAAGACATACGTCTAGGTGCTAGTTCATATGAAAATACTGCATTAACTCTGGTCCAGGTGGGAATACACACACAATACGATTAAATAGCTGCTGTGGATTTATTTGCAAGCTTTGTGTATGCACTTGGATAGTGTTTTTCATGGCAGATAAAGGTTTAACTCTCTCCTAGAGTTTGAAATTTGAATCTCCGAAAGTGCCACCTTTAATGTTTTTCATGCATTCTGAACCTATTTCCAGAGCTTTGTCACAGTTAACAGATTCGTCCCCTACAAGACCAGTCGACAAGCTGATTAACTCAGTTGATGAACAATAGGCAAATGGTTGATGGGCATCAAACCAAGAGGAAAATGTTTGCCACGATCATCTCTAGATTACCTGCTTGAGCGAAGTTCCACATGTTGTTTGGAGGTGATATTTCGGGTCCCATAAAAACTGCAGATAGGTACACTCTGGAGGATCGCAAGAATACACTTCGCAAGGGTGCTGTCAGTGATGCCACGCCCACACGTAAGCCAAAGCCAAACATCTGTCTTAATTGGTCTAATGAGCTCTTGATTTATGACTAAATCCACGGCTACACCATACCAGAACTTGTTGGTGCGTCTGATTGTAAAATAACCTTTGCTGCAGTAGTCTTCAAAGTCATCCTTATCCATTATGCAGCTTAGTTCAGACATTTGTTGCAGATAAAGACGTGTTGATTTTGCGTAGTGAAGATTACCCGCAGCGTGTAAATACGGTAATATGGAACGGACACAAGAAAGGTGTAAGGACCAGTCTCCACTTCTTTCTGCCCGGATAAAAGAACGAATAATTTCAACTTGATTAACGTATTCTAGCTACATTTTTGTGGCGCGATTGTTACTGCATACCTGATCATGTATTTCATGAAATCTTTTGAGGATTATTGTTCTGACATCTACTTTCACTGCTTTTGTGACCCTTTGCAACCAAAACACTAATCCCTTCTTCTAATGAACATTGACACTATAAACACACATCCATGCCTTCAAAATTGCAACTGAATGTGCGAGCTGGTTGAGTGAGCTGACCTCATTCGCCAAGTTGTGTAGTTACTCTGCTAAAGGAGCGGTAAAAGGGACACAATAATGTTAGTGTACTATTTTTAGTTTATTTGCACAGCGCCTAACTACCCATTCGGGTACGCATTCAAATGTATTAATAAAATTGAGAGATTCACAAGATTGCTCTAGCGTATCCAGGATATAATTTCGGGGAAAGAGAATGGAAGCCATGAATTTCTTAAGATCTAGTAGAGGGTGGGGCTTAGGAGGACTTAGGGGATTTTTGATATGTTGTAAAGCATATGATTCTGAGTCAATTTCCTGAAATTTTTCCTGTTTAAAAATAATGTTTTAGTATATATGGACTTTTTGGACTTTGGGGTCTTCTACAAAAAAGCCAGACCTCGAACTTTTGGGGACTTTTGATATAGTGTTAAGCATGTAATTCTGAATCGACCCTAAACTTTTCAGGTTTCTCCAAATTTTGTCCAGGTTTACCTTTTTTTTTACTATAGTAGCACATATATTTAGTAGAGACTCTTTCCATGTCACGATGAGATAAGGCGATGGTGATCGTTAGTATGACGGTGTGGAACCAGTGGAATCTCACCGACTAATTACCAGACCTTGATGACCATTGGGTTAATTTCGCTTTCGAGAAAAATACCCTGGTTACCAGTCGGGAATCAATCCCGGGACCCCTAAGCTCGTAACCAGGTCCACTGACTACCACACCACGGGGCCTGTAGCATCTTAAAGTCATAGTATTTGGATAAAACGTGAGATTTGCTTATTTTAATTTCATTTCACTAAATGGTGACCTGGTGGTCTAGGGTTAAGTTGTAAGACTTCTGTGCTGGCGGCCGGAGTTCAATCCTCGGTCCGGGCACAGATTTATCTGATTACCAAACCCCTCCTTCACCTCTGACAAGACATCTTGTGAATCTTGTGAATGTTGGGAATGCCAGGCCTCCACCGTGGCTTGGATTCCACGTTAAACTGTAGGTCCTTCATTTCATCTCACAATCACCCTACCATTACACAATTAGCGTAAGTGCGTATAACCCGAACGGGTAGTAAGACGCGGTGCTAATAATAATAATTTCGCTAAACGATATTTGCATAAGAGTTCCAGAGTGATCCAAAAGATCCACAAGGTTCTTCACGTATGTTCTAGTTGTGTGCCAAAGTGTGAACTAAATAAGCTTTCTAAAGGCCCAATCTTACAATGTCATGTTATTCTATTCGTTAAGGCTTAACATAAGGTTAAGCGATAGTGACCACTACCCTGGATTTTACAATGTTTGGTTAGAGCTAGAGTCCTCTTTAAGGTTCTCGTAAAGTTAACGCGAGGTCTACCTCCTGGTTATAATTTTAACGTCCGCATTAACTTCCAAACATTCCACCATATTGTTTTATGGCAATTGTTATGATTCAAGTGAGGTTGCATTATTATTTTTAGTAAACTTTTGACAGTTATTTATGGATTCTCTTGGATTTAATATTGTCCACCTGTAATTAAATAGATGTTTCACCAATGATGACTTAATCACAGTTTTGCGGCGTTTTAGTTCTAACTTCCATATATTCAGTTTGTACATCTGTGGTATATATGGTACGGTGTCAGACTACAATTAAATTGATTCGTGTTCAATCCCAACCACTTCATTTTTTTTAAGAACAAATTATTCCCAGTTTAACACCGAAATGATATTAAAATAATTATGTGGAATCTTTCCATATATTTAATATAGCTTTTTAGTTTGGGATACCAACGTTTCTTTTGGGCAAGTTTTTATAGGGTGATTTGTAAGTCTTCGTACAACGCGGGGCAGAGGTTTTTAACTCCTGGTATCGATTTTTATCACAACTATTTTGGCTTAGCTCTAAAGGCTCTTATTTCCTATTCAAAATATGTAAATTCTTTTCTATGGTTTCACTTCGAAAATCGGAGTGGTCATTTCTTGTTGTCAATAGTTATTAATAATTGACAATATCTGTAGGCCTACAAATGTTTTTATCGTCTTGTAAGTTATTATGTGTAGGTCTGAGCGTGTTTTTACTTCACTTTCTACCCTCCAGTACACGTCCATGCTTAATTAAGTGTGGTTTTTATTTGAATATTAAATTGTGTGTTTAATAATTTACTATGATTCTACTGTTTAGATATTTAATTATTTTGGAGAGTAAAAAATAGCGTTAAAATACACGCCTGTTTAAAATAAAGAGAGTAGGTATACCCATCTTTATTTGCATAGAAAAAAACTTTATATATTATAAACTTATATGTATGAATATGATTATTGAATAACATGACATGTTATAAACAACAACATAAACATGTATAATACTTTAATCTGTTTTCCTAACAACTCCATAACTTCACATACATTTAAATAGTTACTTACAATCTATTGGTTCAAATTAAGCCAATCAAAAGCTTTGTAACAAATCCAGTGCTCCGAGAAGCTTAATGATAAAAACTAATTGAAGGCACCCATCCGTGGTTGTAAAACACAACGCCATGTATATAACCAACGGTTAAACTTTATGAACGGTCAAGTTACGAGGACTTTAACGTGACACTGTAAGATTGGGCCTAAAACACTCATTAATTAAAACACATGACGGGTGAATGTAATTAAACCTTGTTCCTCTCTCAAAGCGCTCGGGCTGAAAATTGTTGTCGACATCCAAGGAGACCATGGCCCTATAATGACAGTAACAGACGGTTAAAAGTATCTAGACATGGGCCTATAATGACAGTAACAGATGGTTAAGGAGCCTAATCATTGCCCTGTTCTCACGTTTAAGTATACCATACCATGGCTAATCATGACAGTAACAGATGGTTAAGGCGCCCATTCAAGGCCCCATAATTATGGTTAAGATTTCAAAGCCAGCTAGCTATGAAAGTAATATATAGTTAAGTGGCCCAATCATAACCCCAAGATGACAGTAACATAATGCTAGGAGTTTAATTATAAACACATAATTATGATTACAGATTGTTAGGATCTTCAACCATGACCACATGATGATTGTTGATTATAGACTGTTAGTATCCTAAGCCATGACCACATGATGTTGATTACAGACTGTTGGTATCTTCAATCGTTACCATACTATAATGAGTACCAGTAGCGCACCCATGAGGGGGCTTGAGTTGACTCTAACCCTCCCTACCAATGTTTGGGGATGCCCCGATCTACGCAGATCTGAAGAGAAAATAAAATGGGGAAGGGAGGCTAGGACCAGATAAGCATTGTGAGCAAAGAAAATATCATGTGATCAGAATTAGTCTTTATATCAATCACCAAATGTAATTAATGTATGGGGCCGACATTCAATGTAAATAATAAATAATCATATTATGAGGTGTACACAATGTAATATTAATTACAATATTATTAATAATAATTAATATAATAATGAATATTAATAATAATAATACAAATGTATTATAGTTTATTAAATATTAAAATAATAATTATAATATCAATATAGTAATATTAATATATTAATTAATAATAATTTTAGTTTTATAAGATATAATATTAATTTATTTAATTGGAGCTCGTTCCATGAAATCTCTTAATCTAAATAAAACTGCTTACTTAGTACTGAATCTATGGCGTTAGGAACTCAAAGTTCAATAATTTTCATAACATTTTGATCAAAGATCTTCCTAAGCACATTGTTTTCGAACACCCTAAATTGTCTTTCATCATGCAAGGTAAGAGAATTCTTTTTACAACCATAGAGTAAAAAACCTATAAAATAAATATTTTGTATATTCTGAGTTTTACATTTCTTGACAGCAAATGAGCTCTCAACAACTTACTGACCTAGTAATAGCATGCATTTCCTGACTGTGTTATTTGTCTATTTTCCAATACAATATTGTTTGCTGGTCAAAATTTTTCTAAATATTTAAACTCAATAATCATGTCAAACTGCTGACACTTTTTAATTTTCTCGGTACAAGCTTCTTCAACGTCTGCGGGTATAGTTCGTCAATGTAAGGGGGTATATAGGGATACAGTAAGATATTGTGTGTAAAATAAAATTATTATTTTTATTATTTAAAGAATTAATCTATGTAATACTAAATATTACTATTAGAATTCTTTTATTTTTAAATAGCTTGCAATTTCTGTCATTTTTATATAGACATACTAATTTGTATGCATAGAATGACATGTGAGTGTGTGTGGTATGATTGTGTGTTTTAATTTAAAGGTTGAGCTAAGCGTCATAAAAGGCTGCTTTTTTCTCATCACTGTCCTACACAATTTCTAATTAAAAGGTTGGATGAAACCGTTGAGAAACAATTATCCTTGCTTGACCAATCCGGAATTGAACCAGAACCCCCTAAACATGTGGTCCAACCCTAACTACTAATTTAATATAACTTCGAGGAATGTCAGTGGATTAATATCTCAAACTCAAGTTAGACCAAATAGTTAAGGGGCATTAAAATGTTAAAGATTGTGGTTAATTTGGAATTCACTAAAGTTCGCTCTTAGGTAGTAATAAACCCTTGCGTTAGTTACAAGTTATAATATAATATAATTAATAATTATCAGAATTTGTTATAGTGAACAACGTAAATATGTTCTTCAAGAGACAACTTAATTTAATTACACGTTATTAAGAGGGAAAATATAATATCTTGGCCATCATCTGTGAAAATACTGACATTATATAACACCGGATAACTTGGTGGAAGAAAACTTAATAATAAGGCTCCCACATTTCCTAAATTTCTACAGTATTGACTGATACAAACTTTTTAATTAGTTCTTTTTAGAAAAGTTTATTTCCTTCTCTCTTTTTTTAACTTCAAACTTTTGTAATGTCTTTTCCGATATTATGTGGAAGTCCTTAGAATTGAGTATTTTCAAAGTAATGACCAACGATTTCCCCGCTGAAAGGAAATATAAAGGAGGATGGTAAAGGTTAAGCTAAAACTTGGAAACGATATCCATTCAATCACTTATCAATGGAAAAATAAACCTCCAAAGGAACACAAACTAAGCCCTTCTCTTAAATAAAACATGGGCACAAGGATAAGCTTAAAACATAATTTAAGGATTTGTCTTCATTTGCCAAGATAAGGTATTTAAGCTTTTGAAATGATAAGTTCTTTATAATCTTTAAGAAATACACCTGGATTGGAATTTTAAACCAAGAAGAACTTTATATTTAGACTATGTTTAAATTCGTGTCTAGTTAATTACCTTATTATCGAAAAATGTTCAACCTCGAGAATATGATGAACCTTTACGTTTTATGTGTGTCCAGACCGAAAAAAGTTGATTTTACAATTAGGTTTGTCTCCATGTCTGTCTGTCTGTTCCTGGCCCAATATATGAAACGACAATGTGTATTATGTTCAAACTTGAAATTTAGATGTTACAGTCTGTCCATGTCTGTTTTTCTGATTTTTTTTTTTCTTAATCTAGCCTTCAAATTAAGTAATCTTGCGTGGCTTTCGAAAACTCAAAATATTTCATTGCTCGAGCAATTTTGTTTAAAATTTATATCTAGTAATGTTTGACATGAGAAATCAAACTGTAGGCCTATACTTACTTGTTTTTTGGGTTTAAACTTCACGTTTGACTGATTTTTTAATTTGAATATTTTTAGAAATGGCTTAGTTATTTGCTTTAAAATGGGTATTTGTCAAGTGTTTTACATTATAAATAGCGTATAACCCGAACGGGTAGTAAGACGCGGTGCTAAATAATAATAATACATTATAAATAATTTTACTATATGCATTATTTTGTTTTTATTAAAAATATTATTTAATATTAGTTTACTGATAACTGTTTTGTAAAAAAGTAGATTAAATTATTGTTTTTCAAAATAATTGGTATTTGGAGACTATTTTACATGATAGTATATAATGTTTGTTTGTTTAAAATAAGTTACTTTAAGGGTAGTTTACTAACAATTAATTTTAGAAATTTGGGAAATTATGAAAATGTCCTCTAAAATTGAGTTCAAAATGGGTATCTGGTAATAGTTTTTTTAAGATAAATAAGTACTTTTATAGATCAAAAAATTAATTTTTAACAAACAACTTTCTTCAAGTTCTACTCCCCCATTATATTAAAAAGTTTGTACGAATGTGTAGTACCATTTTTACTTTCTCGCTATTTTACAGGTAGAAAAAGTATTGTGATCATCAAAAAAATCTAACTCGAGATTTTGATGAATCTCGACGTTTTATGACCCCCCACCCCCCGAGTCAGAAATATTTGTTTTCTAATTTCCGTCTGTCTATCTGTCTGTATCTCAGATTAGAGCCTAAACTATTTTACTGATCGGGAAAAAACTTGGTATCTATGGTTTTCATAAGGTTTCCCCGGGGAGTTTTAGAATTGAATATCCAACCCTAAAATTAAGGATATTTTACTGAAGGGTGAAAAGAGAAAAAATCGATTTTCTCAAAATCAGCTCTAACGATTTTGATTACATTTAGTTTCTAATCATTGATTATTATTATAAACAAAATGGCTACTCTCTTTTTTTTGGCAAAATGACTTTAAGCGTTCCGGTCGGATGCGTAAATTCTATTTTTTTTATCATATCTCCGAAACTATTTGAGATATGAAACTACTTACCATTGTAAATATATAGGTATATTTATAATACAAATATATTATTTAAAACATATTTTTATAAAAACAGTAATTTTCAAGCTAAGTGCAAATATATAAACTTATATTTTTTAACCTTTCGAAAATTAAAAGTAAATTATTGCGACCTTCAAAAAAATCTAACCCGCAATGTTGATGGATGTTAATGTTCCATAACCCCCTAACCTTAAAAAGTGATTTTTGCAATGCCATCTGTCTGTGTTGTCTGTTTAGCCCCGAAATTAAAAATAGTTTAATAAAGGGCGAAAAGGAAAAAACAGTTTTTCTCAAAATCTGCTCTAAATATTTTGATTATAATTCGTATCCATGCCTTGATTAAGAGTATAAACAGTGAATGTGGGGAATGCCAGGCCTCCATCGTGGTTCGGATTCCACCTTAAACTGTAGGTCCTCCATTTCATCTCACAATCACCCTACCATTACACATTAGCGTAAGTGCGTATAACCCGAACGGGTAGTAAGACACGGTGCTAATAATAATAATAGTATAAACGAAATGGCTATTTTCATTTTCCTATTAAAATGAATTTAGGGTACTTAACAGAAGCGGAAATGTCCATATCTCCGCATTTCTTTGAGATACTAAATAACTTATCATTGCAAAATTGTAGTAATACTAAAATTAAAAAAACTTTTATCTGAAATATACTTTTAAAAACCCAATAGTTTCGGAGATATTGGCAAATATATTAATACCATTTTGTGAGCTCTAGTTGTACAAATATACTACATAAGTTTTAACACAATAATTCTCTAATTCCATATAGTAAGTAGATAAATAAGTCTCTCAAAAAGTTTATGCTATTTTTAATTAGCCTCTTGAAGGGCAATATTCGTACAGGAATGATCTATCTCTATTATTTAAGACTCAAGATTTAATATTTAACTTTTTTATTGGTCTAAATTTATAAATGAAGAATTTAATAAAAAAATGCGATAATTTTTAGATGTGCAACTCCTAATAATGTCAAAAATTTTAACCGGAAGTCAAAATTTTAATTTGAGGTATTGACCCTGATGGACCAAATATTGACTGTTTTTATTTTTTCCAAATATACTAGTGAGGACCTTAATAATTCTATAAAAAGGAAATCATAAAATTTAAATCCGGGGCTCAAAAAATGTTTAACGTAAGTATAACGCAATTTTTGCTCAGGTTTGCTAGTGTATATTATTTATTTTCACATATATTACGAGTTTTCAGTAAATATCTCCTTTTTTAAACAATGGAGTGAGAAATTCCACGCTTGATGGACTGTATCTTCCTGATATAAATTTTAAGATTCAAAGTGTCTATATTTGTTTATTATTTACAGTTGTCTTGATTGAGTTTCAATAATAATCTATCATTCTTGATGTAGTTAAAATAAAATACAATATTCTTTTTAATGGCACGTCCTATCATATTTGTATGAAACAAGGGTGGAATAACCCTTTAACAAAATAATAATGCAGGCAAAACCACTTAAATTGTAGAATCTAATTTTTTTTATATTAATATAGGTTTGTTTTACCTGCATCGGTGAGCACGTGAACTAGGTTGTAATGTTCATATGTTCTTGTTTTCCGGTGATGTGAAGGTCTGAGATCAAATTCCAACCGTGTGATTAAAGTAGGCCTAAGAGTGATCTATCCTAAACGGTTTCTCATTCACCCTCTACACAAATATGTAAACATTTCCACTAAAATCTACTTCGCTCATCCTTATTTCTTTGGTGTAATTAATTGCCTATAGTTTATTCTAGCACTGCGTCTTACTACCCGTTCGGGTTATACACTCATATACTAATTATCACGCTAAGGTGTTAAGAGACTAATAAAGCTATATTTAAAGGAAGTGTACCCGCATTTACTTAGAGGGAGAGGGTAAAACCTTTTTGAAAGCCACCATTAGTACACCTGACCGAGATTGTAACCTCGTGAAACATAAGCGTAGACTGCTAGTATGGCAATGTTACTACCTGCCCCTAAACAAGCTAATATTCATAAACATCCTGCAATAGAACCAGTCAGCTTTAAATACTACCCCAAATAATTTTATACTCATAGACACCCAGCATTATTAAACATTACAATCTTACTATGTCAATTATAGGTCTCTATTCACGTGTATTTTTGCCTAGAGTAGAGCGACGTGCAAGTCCAGCCTGCTCACCACGAATGCTAGAATGAATAGAAGTCTAAAACACGCTACAATTGTGCGGCATCCTGATGTTCCAACGGAGAACGCCAGCAATGCTCTGATTGGCCAGTACTGTACTATTAGAAGGTCACGTATATGTTGGACACCTGGATTGGCGTACGTGACCTAATAAGCATAGCTCTACACCTGCACGTCTCGGAGTTCATGTTTGGAAACTAGTCGAATGCAGCGGCAGATCGTCAAGACAACAAGAACCCGGCCTACCTGACGAATACAACGAAGCCTTTCCACCAAATGTTTGCAAATGACATAATAACAAAGAAGAACTCCCACCTTCCCACCCTGCAACTAGACCTATATAACGAGGGACCACAGACAATATTAAAGACTATTACTTTGGCCACTTCCACGGGAAATCCTGTTCAGGACTTGGAAGTTATCTAGCCAGGATATCTTATAATATCTTTGTTTAGATCTATAAAATATAAAATTGCTGTAATGGGTTTGAATTTCTTAAAATACTTTGGTTTAGTTTGTTATGGAAATCTGTCAGTATAGGCATCGCTAATGTGTTGCTATAAACTTTAATTTTGAACGTAAATTCTGTTATGGAACACTTAATGCTTCCTGTTGCTGCTTGGGCACTATTGTCTTTGTATTTTCTTGGTTTAAAGAGAGAGCCACTTTTTTTTATGTCTTACAATATTTAGGAGTTAAAACTTTAAGTAAATATTAGATGCGATATTTAAATTTATTCTATAAATTTAAAACTGTTTTGTTTGTACTCACTGGTCTGAATCTGATGCGTTGTGAGCCATTTAAAAGAGGCTCATTAAGCTCTTTGCAATTTTTGTAATATTTAGTAATTTAAACTTTTGATCCTTTTGATTTTATTTGATCTTAATTCACTGTGGTGACATAGAAGCTTTTATATCATTTAAAAAAGTTGTTTAAATAGTAGCAACTATTTTGTTTATTTCACTGGTCTCTTCTAGACTAGTTTATATTCTATAATTATAAAAAACATTTGAAACATACTGCGCATGTAATAAATTGCTAAGAATTATTTGTTTTTCAACACACTTCAGTAAGACCTGTAAGGCTATGCAACTTGTTGTTGTAACACTGTTACTTTGAATAAAATTCAAATATTATATTAACCTGCAAATATTTTACTTTTTATGTATTTAGTTATCACCCCCCCCCCCCNTTTCACCCCCCCCCCCCCTTTTTTTAGTATATTGTGGCCGTAAATAAATAGAGTGAGAGTGGGGTTGTACACTCGATCTCCAAACTATCGGCAGTCTTGTCTAGCGCGAGAATAGTTCCTTAGACCATACGGCCACCGAAGCAGATAATTGTGGATAGCCATGATGAGTCAAGGTGATTTTTTTTCCAGTCAAAATATTAAAGTAAATATTCATAGTGAAATCTTTCAAACTTCTGCTTGATATTTTTCAACAGCAAAATTGTTCGCTGATAAATATTATTCGGCCAATTACAGTTCAAGTTGTGTATAACGGCATAACTCAATATAGCCTAGTTCGAGTCTTGTAGGAGACGAAGATGCAAGAGAGGGGTGATGTCATATGATTGGAAGTTATTCAATTTAACACGTCGTGTATTGGAAACGCTATATTTACCTATACCCCAATCCCCTCCCCCAAACCCTTTTCGAGCACCTCAAAATATGGGGAAATCTTGTACCATCACGTGATTCAAGTTCAGAAGACGAAGGAGGATTGCTAACTCAAAAATAAATGGTACGGAACTCCGCACGGACTTTCTCGTTGTATTGTTTAAAAATAGAGATATTTACTTAAAACTCGTAATATATGTGAAATGAAATAATATACACTATCAAAACCAAGCATAAATTGCACTAAACTTATGTAAAATATCTAAATGTTTGGGCCGATAAAAAATATCACTATTTGGTCCACAAGGGACACTAATTCGTATTAAAATTTTGACTTCCGGTTAAAATTTTAAACATTTTGCTAGGTGTTGCACATCTTTATGTCATGGTATTACTATTGAAATCCTCATTTATAAATTTTGACCAATAAAAAATTATGTAAATATTGATTATTGAGTCTAAAATGGACATAGATTTATGTTGTACAAACATTTCTCCTAAGAGGCTAAAGGAAAAATGTCATAAACTTTTTGACAGACTTACTAATAGTTAATTACTCTATGGCATGGGAGAATTATTGCGTTAAAACTTAAGTAGTGTCTTTTTACAACTAATGCTCACAAAATTGTATTAATATATTTGCCAATATCTCAGAAACCGTTGGTTTTATAAAAATATAACTCATGTAAAAGATTTTTATTTCCAATAGTACTACAATTTTGCAATGATAAGTTATTTATTATCTCAAATAGTTCCGGAGATACGTAAATTTTAATTCCTGTAACGTACCTTACAAGTAGTTTTCATGGGAAAATGAATGTAGCCAGTTTATTTATAATCTTAATCAACGCCTAGGTATGTATTTTTTTCTCTTTTCGCCCTTTATTAAACAAATTTTAAGTTTAAACAGACAAACAGACAGACAACATTGCAAATACCAGTTTGTAGAGTTCAGGGGGTCATGAGACGTCGACAACCATCAACATTTCTGGTTTGATTATTTTTACAGTCGTAATAATTTACCGTTAGTGTTCGATAAGTTATATATATATATATATCTATATATATATATATCTTGAAAGCTATTGATTTTATAAATATTTGTTGCGAATAAAATATTTGTATTATAAATAGATCTACATATGTGATACGGAGATATGATAAAAAAAAATATAATTTACGCATCAGGCCGGAGCCCTTAAACTCATTTTGCCGAAATATTGAGAGTAATCATTTTATTTTGAATATTTATAAATGCTTAGAAAATACATTTAATTAAAATAGTTAGAGGCGGTTTTGAGAAAATTAAAATTGCCTTTCAGTAAATTACCCTTAATTTTAGTGTTGGACATCCAATTCCAAAAATCCCTCGGGGAAACCCTATGAAAGCCCTAGATACAAAGTTTTAGCTTGATCGGTAAAATATTTTAGACTAAAAAAATGTTTTACATAATTATAGTGCAATTTATGCTTGAGTTTGCTAGTGTATATTATTTCATTTCACTATATTACGAGCTTTGAGTAAATATATCATTTTCTAAACTATAGAGCAAGAACGTCCGTGCGGAGCTCCGTAACTTTTTTTTCAATATAATAGTTCAAATAATTAACGTAAACATTAAACAGTGTAGTTTTTTTTATTTTTAAGTACCCAGTCTCATTACATGTCTCGATTTATGCACATATATACCAACAAAGCTAATGTGGTAAGGATAAGACAGGTTTAAGGGTGTTACATGGGGGAACACTGAAAGCGTTGCAGATGTTTCGAATTTCTGGATTATTTACGAAGTGGTTTGATATTTCTTAAAATGGTTTTTAACAAAATTTAGGCGTAAGTTTTGAACAGATAAAGATTTTAAACCTTGATTTTAAAGTTTTTTAAAATGTCTGGTAACTTATTCAATACTTTTAAATTTAAAAAAAAACGCTTTTGTTTCAAATTGTTTTGTTGTGACCCTATCAAAACATGTGTATATTTGATAGAGGAAGGCTAGTTCTAGGGGCCAGTTTCATAGTCAAATTTAGTACGACTCAAGTGCGGCGCTACACTAAGTTCATGACGACACCTTCCTAAACCAGAATGGAATGGGCCAGTTTCCTATGCGAGAACGGCCCATTCCATTCGAGTTTAGGTAGGTGTCATCCTATGCGAGAACGGCCCATTCCATTCTAGTTTAGGTAGGTGTCGTCTTGTATTTACTGTAGCGCCGCACTTGAGGCGTACTAAATTTGACTATGAAACTGGCCCTAGGTCTCTATCGTTTTACTTTAATCTCAGAAGTACAAATATTGGCATAAAGCGTAGTTGATTATTTTTAATATAAACTTAAAAATTTAAACTTTATAGCTATATAGAGACCTGTTGATAGCTTTTGCTACATTCTGGTGCAAACAATATTTAAAAATATAAAACCACTTCTTCAAAAATGCTGGATGTCCATACGCATAAAACGCCCTCCTAATGTAACACCCTTAACTTAAAAGATATATCCCTGTGCTTGCTTGAAGGGATAGAGTGGAAAACAATTAAGAAAACTATCTTGGATTCGAATAATCAAAACACTCGTGTGTTTTTTAGGGGGGGGGGGGGGGGGGGG
>CABFVX010001075.1:153059-180516 GCA_902151425.1 Timema shepardi
TAGAATACTGTGTTAATGAACATTTTTGTGACTGTCTTTTAAATATTTGAATAGTTATTAGGTGTTTTATAGTTGTTAATTTGTTTATTTAATTTACTTATATTTTTATGTGTTCTATTAGTTTATTAATTTACAGACTTGATTAAGACTCTTTTTATTTTATTTTGTGACTTGTTTAGTTGTAATTAATTTAGATATACAGATAATAAGTGTGTGTGTGTGTGTGTGTAAGTGATAATTTTAATAATTAAAACTTTGAATATTCCGTGGGCATTTTCATTCGTGTTTAATCGGTAGCAAACCCCAATATCTCTAAAAAAAAAACTCGTGAATCACACGTCCACGTGTGAACGGCCTGTGACCCTCCCAGGTCACGTGCGCCCCCACGTTACAGTATAGTTTTGAAGTTTGTATTTGTTGTTTAATTCAAAGTAATTACTAAGAGCAAGAGCTCGTTAAATGTGGCCTTAGATGCAAAAAAAAATATGGCCACTGATTAGAAGCTATGCTGCCAGTTGGTGACGTAGGCGACCTTGTTGCCAATTGGACGGCAAATGGTATTAATACTCGTGTTTACAAATTTTAAACTATTATTTCACAAACATTTTGTATGTCTCTTTCTTTTTAATATCACAAATCATTTATTTATGCTAAAAATATGCGAGGCCAGTTACAAAAATATTAATAACTGAATATAATAACATTAAATGTAAAATTTCACGCTCTATTTAACCTATGCTTGCCACAAGAGTTGAAAGAAAAACTAAAATGAATTTACTAGAATTTTTTTTTTCTTAAATTTGATTATGGAAAATACAATTCTCTTGAAAACCTCAGGGAAGTATTGTTAAAATTGATTGATAATATTTTTTAGTGATTATCATGGTAATACTTAGCAAGTTATAATTATTTCCAAATATTTTGACAAATTTACTTTCAGACAATTTTGACATTACTGATAGCATCTGCTAGTTTCTGAAGGTATCTGTATTTAACGCTAGAAAACAATGGCATGTGAGACCAGTGAAAACGATTTGCATTACGAATACCAAACAATACAACATTATTATTAGCACTGCGTCTTACTACCCGTTCGGGTTATACGCACTTACACTAATATGTAATGGTAGGGTGATTGTGAGATGAAATGGAGGACCTACAGTTTAACGTGGAATCCGAACCACGGTGGAGGCCTGGCATTCCTCACATTCACAAGATGTCTTGTCAGAGGTGAAAACAATACAACAAAATTGATAAATAATTATATTAAATTGGAGAAAATAAACTCTTAAGCTGATCTCAAAATCGTTCTTATCAGGTGAAGAATTCTTACAACACATTCAAGTAATACGCATTTTACGCATATATACTAATTACGCTAATGTGCTAGAGATGAGTAACGCTAAATATATAAGAAGAGTATATGTATTTGCATGGAGGGAGAGTGGAAAAGCATTTAAGAAAATCATCTTCAGTACATGATACCAAGGTTCGAACCACTATCTCCCCATCATCGGTGGTCCAGTGTATTGAAGGGGTGACGCCTTGGACTAGGGGCTGGCAACATTTTTGAAATCACAGGCCATATGGGTTCTTAAAAAAGGTAGGTGAGCATATGTAGAAAAAGAATTGAGAAAAAGTCTAAATTTAATATTTCTCATAATTTTATTTGTAATTATTCTATATTTATGAATACAATCGTTTTTATCTCTCCCTGTGAGGAATGCCAGGTCTCCACCGTGGTTCGGATTCCACGTTAAACTGTAGGTCCTCCATTTCATCTCACAATCACCCTACTATTCATTACACATTAGCGTAAGTGCGTATAACCCGAACGGGTAGTAAGACGCGGTGCTAATAATAATAATAATAATAATTTATCTGTCCCGCAAAAGATTTATCATATAATCAGTCGGTCCGGATCTGGCCCGTGGGCCTTAGGTTGCTGACCGCTGCCTTATACCAAGCAGTCACCGAGTAGTGTATCATCTATCTAATTTCCCAGTTAATCGTACCTGACATGGGCTCGTAAAGGGAATTGAACTAAAGTGTTTTAGACATGGTCAGCTAGTAGTAGAAGCTCAACGCATACAACGTGATCAAACTATCAGTGGTGGACGAATGTTTTAAGGAGTTAAACTTTCCCCTCGATTGTCATTGATGGAGAAGTCGGGTTTCGCATCCTGGTTATGTGGCATAGACGTGATTTTTTAGCAGGACTCTTTTTTTTAAGTCGTTGTTTACCTGTGATGTACTGGCAAGTTGAGATAGGAACTACTATGTTACTGTATTTATGTTTTATTCGGTGAGTTTTAAAGATAAAACATTGAAACCAAAACTATATATTCTTAAATAATTCTAAAAATAGTTTTGTATTGTCACAAAACTATTTTTTATCTTGAAGTAAGTTATTATTTTTTGTAAGCGTGATATTTTTAAGATTGCTTACAACTCATTATATTGGGTTTACTCAAGAAAATAGACTGTAGGAATCTTCCTTCCAGGATAAAGATTATAAATGTTCGTGGAAGTATATGGATATCTAGAATAGGAAACAAGAAAAATATAATTTTGAAATGCAAGACAATACTGTCCAGGCATAAATAGTAATGTGAGTGTATATATTCGTCAGTGGAATAGGCTAAGTTTCAAGCCGGTCAGGTGATCAAACCGGGCCCAGTACCAAGGGAAAAGTGCAGGCCCCATTATTTTTGAAATATTCGACATCAAATGCGGTGAAACCTTATTTGTCTAAGGGACAGCTAGCAAAAAAAGGGTTTTTTATGGTGCATAGGATCATCCCCCATCAAATGTCAAAAAAATATCTTATCAGCCCTTCCGTAGAATTTTTTAAAATTAACTTATTCTATAAGCGATTTGGATTCCTCCTTACGCATAAAACTTTTGAAAATTGAATGTCCTTAGAAGCCATTCAGAGTGGTCTTCATCTAGAATTAGATACCTATTATAGAAGCTATTTATAGTGGACTTTCCCCGTTTTTTTCATATATATTGGGTGATTCTAAAAGCTATTTGGAGTGTCCTAGCCTGGCAATTATTTGAAAATTTAATGTATCTTCAAAGTTATTTAAAGTGGTCTTCTCCCAAATTTTTTTTAAAAATTGGATCCTTGTAGAAGTTATTTGGAATTTGATAAAAAGCTATCTTTCAGCTTCATGTTCGAGAATACCATAGGTAAGCTAGATCAATCTAAAGGAGGGCAAGTTTATTCCAGGGGGGGGGGGAAGGAGTTTATTCTAGTCAGGGGAGATACCACCTTCCTCTTTGTTTCAACACCAAATCCATACCGTGGTTTATATATTTTATTTATATAATCTTTATTGTCTCTTTTATAAAATAAAAAAATGTACGAAAAACTTAACTGAACACTGAAATGCTACATATAAGATGAAGTATTTAAATTGACTGCCTGGGTCTCTTTGTATGACGAATTTAGTTTCAGAAAGTTACAAAAATGATAGACTCCCTGACATTTCCTAACATTTCGAAAAGAAGGACCAGATTATGCCAAATCAAGTATATGTGACAAATGCCAGTAAGCTCCTTACTATCAAAACCGATCTGGTGGGAACTGTTCTTTAGAATGGATAGGCACTTTATCGCTTGGAATTCATATTTTATTTTATAATTGTTTTATCTTCTACATTATTTTTAAACTTGTGAATCTTCCTTCCTTCCTTATCTCTGACACATTAGCGTAGTTATTACATATACGTACAGCCCAAACGCGTAGTGAGATCATGTGACGAAAAAGTTTTTTTTTACTACGGCTTTTCATAAATACAAGAAAAGGGATTGAAAGGACTTTTTTATTCTAAACTAAAATGTTTTAACAATTTTCCTTCCACACTAGATCCCCCACCCCCCCCCGTCTCATCGAGTACAAATTAAGAGAGTTAAATTCGAATCCAGTATATCTAAAGTAGTTTATTATTTGTTTATGAGTTAATAGACAACCTTATTGCACATATAAAATGCCCTGTATCTTAATTAATTTTGAGTATTAAAATGTGTTTCTGTTATATTTAAGCTTAGTTATATGATTCGTGCTCAGAGCTAGATTAATTTTTTTTAGCCCCAAATATTACTGCCCATTTGGGTTATACGCTTATGTACTAATTATGCTAATGGTCTTAGGTATTAGAAAGGTTATAATTAGAGGAATTGTACCCACATTTTCTTGGAGGGAGAGAGGAAAACCAATTTGGAAAAAAGCACCCTCGTATACCCAACGGGGTATCGAACCTAAATCTCTGTCATCGGCGGTCTATTTTACTGTGATAGTCACGCCATGTGGCCACAGAAGCGGGTTACTTTTACTTAATCATTTAAGATTTTTTACTAAGAGCCCTGGCTCCATTCTCGTTGGGGACAACAAAATTTATCATTGATGAAATTTTAGCTTTCGCTTCCATAGAAAAGGTAAGTCTGGGTGTTGTCTCTGCTATAAAAGTAAGTTAGTTTATTTATAAAGTACAATTTAAATACCACAAATAAATAAGATTATTTTTAATACATTTTCCACCTGTTGCGGCTTTATTTGAAGAAACTGGAAAATAGTCTGAAAGGAATGTTTACCAAACCCATTTAACTCCGCATTCCACATGAATGATGTGCATATTTTGCATAACAACTTGGTTTGCTGGCAAATGTTTGGAGAGGACCATAACAAAGTGGGTAAAAACTTCTTCGCGTAGCTTTCCATTTATTGCAAATAGACCTGTCAACCCACATTTTTACTTTTCTCTTTTGCCCTCTTTTATATCCCGACTGCATATTTATTCAAGCAAGTATTTATGAAGAGACGAAGAGACTTGAAAATAAAAATCTTGAGATAAACCAGAGATCAAGTTAAACCTTAGAAATAGAAATGATAATACGGAAATACACTATAGACTTTGACAGGGGTTGGATTATGCTTTGGTCCTTTGACTAGGAAGACCATTCGTCTCCAATTTTCGAGTCAGTCCCCGAATAATTTTTTCCCCGATTTGTTCAATAAATCAATGCATTCTATTATTTGTATAAGGATTAAATAAAAGTGTGTTTATCAAGGCAGGTGCTCATTATCATCATTATGAAGTGTTTTCAGTCTGAAGCCAGGTCAGTCTAGTTAAATGCCTCCATATTCCTTTTGCCTTCCGCCATTATTCTTCCCTTACTCTCATCCGATTTTTTCTTCACACTCCAACTTCCTAGGTCTTCCTTGCAACCTTTTCACTCCAAACTTTAACTCCGTCAATCTACTTGGGACCTTTTCCATTCTCATTATGTGACCATACCATCTCACCCTTGCTTCCTCTACTATCTTAAGTACCCCCGTAACACAACTATTGCCCTTACATCTTAATTTATAATCCTATTAATCCTGGTGACAGGTAACAAACTCCACAAACCTTCTTTTTAATGAAGTTTTCTTAACTTTTTCCTTCTCACTTTACCGTGTAAATAAAAACACACGAGGTTTAAGTCAAAGTCCTCTGATGACATGCGTACAAAGTAATCTAATCCACTTTGAAAACGTAGGTAATTCATTATCCCCGTATACACACCTCCAATTCTAGGTTTAGCACCGCTTTCTGTTTATACGCTTAAGTACTAATTACGATAATAGATTAGTAATTGGGATGGTTGAATTTAGAGGAATTGAACCCGCATTTGCGTGCAGGGAGAGTGGAAAATCATTTAGGAAAAACCACCTCCAGTTCATCCGACAGAGATTCGAACCTTGATCTCCCCGTCCATGGCAGTCTAGCTCAACACGACTAGCGCGTTAGCTAACCATTCCACCGAGGCGGGTGCTCTCTGCAAGAGTGAACTTCCTACTAGCAAAATATATGAAGAAATAAACTACAATGATTATGTTGTATTCCATAGCTAAAAATGGATAAACTGATTAAATACTAGAGGTAGCCCCAGGATGGTGGCCCAACAGCTTGGCACAGATAAACGCGGCCTAATTGTCTTCTTATGTTGGCCAACCAACATATATAGCTCTAACATGTTACATAATTAACAAGGCTTTAAAAAGGGTCAATTTACATACCAATTTTAAAATTAATTTCCAATTACCAAAAATTGTGAAGCTGTGTGGTCATATTTGAGTTTAAATTATGATACATTGTTTTAACATGGGATATGGTGGAGGATCTATCATTTAATACACTTATACCACATGCACAATCAGTCTTTAAGGTATTATTTATTTTCTTTGACACTGATCTTGAACGTATTTTTAAAAGTGAGTAGGTCTACGAAATTCAATTACGTTAAAACAACTTGACATAAAAAGATGGATGAAGCTAGGTCTAATGTTCACAGAACTACTTGTTAGTCAATATGACTCCTGTTTTTTTATTTTCAGTTTTTTTGTCACCGCATTTTATTGACTTTCCGGGCTATACGCATATTTACTAATTACGCTAATGTGTTAGGGAGGAGGAGGAAGGCTATATTTAGAGGAAGTGTACCTGTAATTACATGAAGGAATAGTGTATAACCATTTGGGTAAAACCACCCTTAAAACACCTTACCAGGATTCGAACTTCAATCTTCCCATCATCATGAGTCCACTTTATTGTGAGAGTGACACCATATACCATTTGACCATCGAAGCCAGTGACTTCTAATATTTATTTCATTTTTATTTATTTGAGGTGTTTAACGTGTTCTTTATGATTCGACTGATTATAACAGTGGGTAAGAATTTCTATAAGCGATTTTGAAAGAACCTACCAATTTTGCTGGGAATGTTATTTTCATATTCATTCCAGGTTTATTTTACATGCCATAATCAACATAGGACCGATAGCTTTATTTCCCCTCCGAAAGAAGTTGTGCTACAGATTTGTATCGCTCAAGAAAAATTCTTCTACCACAGCTGGGTTTGAACCCACGAACATCAGGTCTTGAGGTGAGCAATTTACCCTAAGAGCACCGAGGTCGGAAGATTTTAAGACTGTATCCCTATTAAAAAAATAACCCTCTACTCTAGCTAGCACAAGTATTTTTTTTTTTTTTAGTCTCGTAGTCCATCAATATTTTAATTTACATTAATGAACCGTTAAAACAAAAAGAAGTAATCAAAGCAATAGGGATTTAGTGCCATTTAATCGCCTTAGCAATTAACCCCAAAGGCTCGTTAACTCTCCCCATTAGAATGAAACCTGTTCACGAACACTGGAGTTCATCGGACGCCAAGCCAATCTCAGGGCCGTTTGTCTGCCTGGATGGTCGGGAAATGCACTTTACAAAAGAGTATGACCCATCTCCCTGCCACTCATCCCTATCACCCCCTGCGGCTTCTAATCCTAGCTCTAATCTGACAATCCATTTTACACCCTCCCTAAAAGCTCCCATGATTCCAAACTATGTTGTTGTGTTGGAAATATGTGTGTGGGTGCGGGTGTGTGAGGGGGGCGAGGGAGTTTGACTACTACTGGATAAAGGATGGGCTAGTCTGGAGGATATACATGTAGTGGTGGGATTCTGACTACTACTGGATACAGGGTGGACTAGTCTGGAGGATATACATATGGGGGAGGGATTCTGACTACTACTGGATACAGGGTGGACTATTCTGGAGGATATACATATGGGGGAGGGATTCTGACTACTACTGGATACAGGGATGGACTATTCTGGAGGATATACATGTGGTGGTATGATTCTGACTACTACTGTATACAGGGTGGACTAGTCTGTATGAGGGATTCTGACTACCACTGGATACAAGGTTGACTATTCTGGAGGATATACATGTGGCGGTGGGATTCTGACTACTACTGGATACAGGGTGGACTATTCTGGAGGATATACATATGGGGGAGGGATTCTGACTACTACTGGGTACAGGGTGGACTAGTATGGAGGATATACATGTGGTGGTGGGATTCTGACTACTACTGGATACAGGGTGGACTAGTCTGGAGGATATAATGTGGCGGTGGGATTCTGACTACTACTGGGTACAGGGTGGACTATTCTGGAGGATATACATGTGGGGGTGGGATTCTGACTACTACTGGGTACAGGGTGGACTATTCTGGAGGATATACATATGGGGGAGGGATTCTGACTACTACTGGGTACAGGGTGGACTATTCTGGAGGATATACATATGGGGGAGGGATTCTGACTACTACTGGATACAGGGTGGACTATTCTGGAGGATATACATATGGGGGAGGGATTCTGACTACTACTGGATACAGGGTGGACTCGTCTGGAGGATATACATGTGGCGGTGGGATTCTGACTACTACTGGATACAGGGTGGACTAGTCTGGAGGATATACATGTGGCGGTGGGATTCTGACTACTACTGGATACAGGGTGGACTATTCTGGAGGATATACATGTGTCGGTGGGATTCTGACTACTACTGGATATAGGGTGGACTATTCTGGAGGATATACATGTGGCGGTGGGATTCTGACTATTACTGGGTACAGGGTGGACTCGTCTGGAGGATATACATATGGGGGAGGGATTCTGACTACTACTGGGTACAGGGTGGACTAGTATGGAGGATATACATGTGGGGGTAGAGTTTGACTACTACTACTTCTACTACTACTGAATGCAGAATGAGATAGTCTGGAGTATATACATTATTTACACTCGTGCTTTAGGGGCAATGAATGTGGAGTCAGAAGAAACATGAACGCATTTGCATAGAGGATGAGTGGAAAACCATTCTCAATACGCCTGACTGGAACTTGGATCATAATATCCCCATCAACCATATATTAGGTTCTAGTTAGATGGAGGGGTCTACATCATCTGACAACTTATGTAGCTAAAACAATACCTAAATGTATTGAACTAATTTTAAATGTAAATCTTCCTAAAATGATTATCTTATTTTAACAACATACAGTCCTACTTACTGCAGTATTGTGGATAACAAACCATATACAGTAATAATAAAATTTGGCCGTAGGCTAAGAAAGAGATCCATCTTTCGTAGGTTCCTAAATAACTTTCCAATAGCTCATCGTTTTACTTGTACTGTCGGTCGATGCTTAGACAAATGATTACTTCACATTTCCCCCTGAGCTGTGTAAATTTACCAACCCCTATGGCAAAAGCAAACACAACTACATTTTCTTTATCACCCCGTCTTACTACCTGTTCAGTTTCTACGCATACATTATAGTTACTATAATGGGGTAGGGATGAGGAAGGAAAAATTATAGAGATAATCTACCCGCATTTGCTTGGAAGGAGAGTGATAAATAATTTATGAAAAGTAACCGTGAGTAGGCCTGAACAGGATTTGAACTCCAATCTCTTTGTCATAAGCAAGTCAGTCCAACCCAAGAGTGGAGATTTAAATATACTATTTGACAACTGAACTAAGTGTACTGTAACCTGCTTCAGTGGCCACATAGTCTAGCGCGCTACTCTGGCTCTACTTCCCCTCCGAAGGAGGTTGTGCCACGGATTTTTAACGCTCATTAAAATTCCATTGAACGTAGTTGAGTTTGAACATATTAAAATTGGTTTCTGAGACAAACACTTTACCCCAAAACCACCGATTTTGGCGTGCCGTACCGTTAGCACATTGATCATGTACTGTAGGTACTGTATATAAATACGAATAACATGTAGAAAGCTAACGCTTGTACAATTAGTGGAACACATCTAATACGGACTCTGCCTTAAAATAGTAGTGAAGACTGATCTCTAGAACACGGCAAATCCTAGATGTCTCAATGGTATAGCTTAGGCGCACTAACCCAAGGGTTCCAGGTTTAATTTCCGTGTCTATGTCTCATTTTTCAAACTAGCTGAATCCCCATTCTTCGCATGGGATGTTGTATTATTATTTATTTTTGAATGAAAATGAGGACTTTTTGTTTGAAGCTCAATAGCATGAGTCATAGCGCTACCCGAGAAACACCGCGAGGAGGTGACCATGTATCGTTTCTCATGGGGAGTTTTATTTTCGGCAGCGCCCCTTGCCCACAGCATGGGGCGCTATCAGATTAGTGCGGTTGGACTGCCCCCCCCCCCTCTATCACCTCTCCCCTCCACCAAACACCGCCCTGGGCCAGGCCCTATCACTCACACAGACACTACAAACACCCTAAAAATTCCGCAAAATATAAACTACAGACTTCTACCGTCTCTTGGAGTTGAATAGTAAAACGTAATTATATATTTTAATTAATTTTCTGTATTCATTTTTACACCCCTTAGAAGCATCTACGGGGTTAAATATAATAGCTATATTTTTTCAAAGGTAATATTAGAACAAACTTGTCGGATTAATACCCTCTAAGCGCTTAAAAAGAGTTTATAAAGCATTATTGTTGATTAGGGTAGCCACCCCGATTTCACCCCCTTAATCACAAAAAATCGGAATGAAACATATTTACTTTACCTAATTATCCTATAAGGAACACCTGTGCCAAATTTCAGCCCTCGAGCTTCGTGGGAAGTGTGAGAATTAGAGGTGAGTTAGTCAGTCAGTCCGTCAGGGCTTTCGCTTTTATATAAATATATATGTACTGTAAAATAAATGAAAAATATATTCGCGTTAGCACTTCTTCTGTCTTTTTAGCAATTGTCTGGAGTTCGTTGTTATTTTTAGTGTGTTTGGAACTTCTATTCACATGTTTTACCAACTAAATATATTTTAGCACCGCGTCTTACTGCCCGTTCGGGTTATACGCTTTAAGTACTAATTACTCTAATGGATTAGGAATTGGGGAGGTTGAATTAGAGGAAGTGAACCCGCATTTGCGTGGAGGGAGAGTGGAAAACCATTTAGGAAAAACCACCCCCAGTTCACCCGACCGAGATTCGAACCTCGATCTCCCCGTCCTCAGCAGTCGAGCTCAACACGACAAGCGCGTTAGCCAACTGCGCCACCGAGGCGGGTTTTTTACTAACTAAAATTTGAAATTATCTGTGGACAAAAATTCAAATCGACCATCTTCACAATACATGAGTAGTGACCCTGAGCATATCCTCAATTCTCTTCAGTGGAAACAGCAAAATATCTCGCATCGTAGTTGTTCGACTGGCCGCTTCTTTGGTGAAATACGTAGTTATTAAGATGAAAAGGTAAGGGCTAAAATATTTTGAAGTGTGAAAGTTAGTAAAGTAATATTTAAAACTTAATTCCCTTAATCTTAGGGGTAGCGTCAAAGTAAAAAAAAAAAATCTGAGGATTCATTCTACAAAATCTAAATCTGAAGTTTGAACAAAAACCTCTACCCAATATTACATACAATACAATACCATTCCCTTACAAGTTAGGCAAGAAACTGTGAAAATAGCTCAGAAAACAACTAACGTAACTATCCATCCTCAACGAACTTTCTTCACACTCCCTTATCCTTGCATATTCCCTTTGCTTCAACAACATATATATACTTTTTTTTTCCTTCACTATCATTGTTAATCCACTTTTTATGTACATTTCTTTCATTTATTTATTAATCAATATCAAATGTGTAACCAATCCCATATTTCTCCTACTTAATCAATTAAAATCTCTAAATTTAAAAAGTATATGCACAAAGGTTTTATATATTGACAGACTATCAGAAAACTGTTATTACTTTTTCATATTATATAAAGTATAAAGAAATTCTCGTGACAATGAAAACATTTGATATCAAGGTGTTATTTAATATGTGGTTTTATTTGCATCGTATCGTGAAAAAGCTAATTTTGTTACGCTGTCTTCCATTATCTATGTGTAAGTAATTAAATTATAGCCAAAGTGTTCGGCCAATTTGGTTAAAATTTGGTATATAGAGTCACTGATCATTTACGTAAAGCATATATTGTCAGAAGGAGTTCGGAATTATTAAAATAGATGTACTTTACCTAAATCATCCAATACGGAATTTTTTGTTAAGCTGTTGTAAAATTTTGAGTAAAATTTTGTAGAATACAACTAAAAATATTTATTTAAGTTTCTGAAAACTTTTACACGTGATCAAGGTCCAATAAATAAATCCTGGAAAAAATGAAACAATAAGCTATAAATATTAACATTCAAATAAATTGATATTTGAATCAGGAAACCGGTCAACATATTTGACTGACTTCTTTACAAATACCCATAGAAATGGAATTAATTTTTTTTTTTCAACGGGCTACTTTAGAAAGTCAACCTAATATGTTGATGACATTTTATATAATTATACACAGTATGGTGGGAAGTATTAGGATGTATTTTAATATATTTTAATGTATTGAATTAATTTTTATCATTGAATGTTTAAAAAAAACTAGATTTAATAGGTTTGATATGTTATATATTGAAATGAGCTTTCCATAATTATTATAATATAACTTTAACACCAATAATATACTAGGTAACTAATAATTTCACTTCTTTAAAACATAACAAATTTTAACACAACCTTTTAAAACCTTGCCATAATCAGAAAAGCTTCTAAGCTTTTGTCTACGATCTCAAATTTTTAAACCCCGTTTTGGTCACCACATGGTATAACGCGTTACTATCACGGTAGACTAGACTGCCGAAATGGGGAGATATAAGTTTGAGTTTCGTTCGAGTGTACTGAGGGCGGTTTTGTCCAAAAATCGGTTTTCACTCTCCTTTCACGCAAAGGCGGGTACACCTCCTTGATATATAACTTTACTAATCCCTAAAACCATTAGCATAATTAGTACATAATCGTATAACTCAAACAGATAGTAAGACGAGGTGATAAACTAAAATCTTTAAAAGTCGATTGTATAAATGCGTTGAAACTGTGCGACAGTGAATGGCACTAAACCTACACAAGCTACAACTTCGTTTTGGACAGTTATTTCATATAAGTTTGTCTTCCCAGCCGATGATTCCTAAAGTATGTTATTTCTGATGATAGTAAAAATGTTTGTCCACTATTCTCAATTCCAATAACTCGTTTTATTCTAAGAAACGTCCTCTTTTCTCCAATATCGTATTGGATTTAACAAAGACAATCCATTAAATGAAATTCTGCAAGCGCTAGTTTTACAATAGGAAGTGATAAAGTGTGCGTCTTGTACGTGAGCAGTAAATAATAATGTATAATTACTGGCAAACCTTCGCGCAATTACGCATTACTTAGGTTAAATGAGAAAAAAACATTATTTTATTCAATAAAGATTGTGTCCAAACTAAAGAAAATAAATATTTTTTCTAAATGAATAAAACAAAGAGACACAAATTTTAATTTTAAAGAAACTTTATTTAAAAATGAAAAATTTCTAACAAAGTGTTTTGGGGGTTGCGCCTGGGGAGGGAGGGAGGCCAGAAGGGGTTGGGGTATTTTTTTCGCGTAAGGTATCAAGGGGTACCTCCCATCCGAAGATGGACCCCATAGCCCCAGCAGTTGCGATGATGGGTCTGAAGTGATTTAGGCGTGGAGCGGAGGGAGTGAACTTTTTCACTTCCGGGGAAAGTTGTTTTAATTTTAATAGCGATTGCACATCTTCAGGTTAGCACAATTATATTAAAGTTCTCATTTGTATATTTGACCAATAAACTAGATGGATATTTGATCTGACAAGAATATACACTTTCATAAGAGCGAGCATCACATACCAATCAACTCTGATACAGTCGGCTAGAAATAGTAAATTTACACTAACACTATTGCGCGTGGGTTATTTCTGATTAAATATCAATTGAGATAAATAATTAATATAAGTTCCTAATACTGACCATTGTTGGCATATTAAACTAAATATGGATAAAAACTGCATTGAAAAGGCCGTATTTGACCATTTTAAAATACCTTCACAGCTAGGCATTGTGCACAAAACTTCATTTTGTAATAATAGGGACATCCTGTAGTCAATAACAAGAAACTTTGTCTCTTTGTCACCCATGAGAAATTCGAGTAATCATTCAAATACGAATGCACTGCACCCATTTCTGTCATACCGTAGGTATTTTCTTTTCCCTTCTACTCCCTTACCTCGTGCGAACCGGGAGCTGAGCTGGGCCGGCTACGATGCACGCACGCTATTAATAACTACAGTATGTCCCTATTATGACATGATGAAGATTTGTGCACTATACTTATCTGTGAAGCCATTCTAAAATGGTCAAAAACAGCCTTTTCAATGCCGTTTTTATACAGATATCATTTAATATTTCAAAAATGCTCTGTATTAGGAACTTCTGATAACTATTTATCTCCAGTAATGTTTAATCAGAAATGATCCACGTGCAATAGTGTTGGGATAAATTTACTATTTCTAGCTGACTGAATCACAAAGATGAATGGCATGTAATGCACGCTCTTAAAGAGCTCGATTGGGTTTGTGCAATATAACAATGAATTATAGTGAACGTAATAAACATCCAACATTATTTAAGTTCTTATACTCATATGTGAAGAGTCTGATCATTTATAAGGTGGGTGAGGGGTAGAGGGGAATTGGACCAATCCAACTTCCTCTACCTAAGTCCGTGTAGTCACCCTTTATATTATATTTAACTAATTTATCACCCGAATAGGTGAGCATGTGAGTCAAGGCGTATGTCTCAACTGGTTTGGTTTTTTCCGGTGATGGTATTGGATGATCATGATTAGAATTCCAACCAAGGATGGTTCTTCCCTAAATTGTGTAGTAATCTACATTTATACAATATTCGGGTCTATTTCTTCTAAAATTATATCTTCCTAGACTTTACCCAACTTGTGATGAACTCGTTTCAGTGATAAAATGGTTTAAGGCATCACTCTCATGTTAAACTAGCCTGCTGATGACGAAGAGATTGTGTTTTAAATCCTAATCAGGTCTACTAAGGGTGGCTTATACTAAATGATTTCCCACATCTTTTAGACGCAAATTGGGTGGATTGCCTATAAAATGCTTCCTTATTCACCCATACCTCATTAGAATAATTATAATATAGACATATAAACTTAACAGGTAGTAAGACGTGGTGAAAAAAACTAGTGTAAATTTGCGAGTGGACTGGACAGGTAATGAAACGCTTTTCACTAAACACCACTAATCTATCAATTGATAACATTGGCTTGGACCAGTGTTTCACAACTCTTTCACCAGGGCACTACTCCTTTATAAAACCATCTAAATTTTGTGGAACTATGGGTAACCATGTTGTTGAAAATATTTTAAAACACACGACCAAATTTCTTGAGATCCACGGGATCCTTCAATCCCATCCCACATATAAATAATAGATTCCTAAATTGTAAACATACAAATTTGTTTTGTAATATGCAGTTGAAGTGCTCAATTTAGGAAAGGGTAAAGCTTTCTGCAAATCAAAAGTGCATACATAACTTTCGTTGTTGGACTTGCTTGCATCTCGTCTCAGCATTTCTCGAGCCTGTTCAGCTTTGCGAAGATGTAGCTCTTTATCTAGTTTTGCTTTAGCCTTTTCTTCATCAGACTCTCCATATTTAATAATGATTTGAAAGGCATCACATTGTTGACATGTGTCTTTTTGTGGGGGCGTAGAATGTAAATTAAATTTTGTAGCAGAAAATATGGTAATATATTTTTTAGCTTTTATGGGTTGGTGGTTTATTAGTTCACATTTCTGTACATACAACTCAAACATTTTTCTTATTGTTAGGTCAGGGTGCAGGTATTTTTTATTAGGATTTGGGGTCCTTGTATAGTGAATAGTAAGCGTTAGGAATGAGTTTGTGTTCTTCTACATCAGTTGTGTCTAATTTATTATTGGGCTCTTTATTCCCCCGTGCATCAAGTACAGCATTTATTTCAAACTTTTAACAAGCCTTGTACAACCTACCATCACTAACTTGAAATGTTTCAATGAAAATCTTCTTGCAAACGTGTATTGCTTCATTTTCTATTATTAAATAGTATTAAAGACTCAGGGATTTCGGCTTCCTAGACTTATCTCTAAAGCGTCGTTGTGAGACTTAACTACTTCGTACAAGGCCTCGCAAATAAATATTTTGTGTTGCATGACTATCTAACTTTAAAAATGAGCAAAATATTATCTCACAATTTTCGTTAGTGACATTTGTAAAACATCCACGTCTGCAATGGCAATTAACATTCTTGAATGGTCTTGCTTTAATCTCCCTACCTAACCTAACTATAATTCAAACTTTCTGATATTCGCCTTGTGTTCACAACTATTTTCCATTGTTGTACATTCTCTCTGTTTCTTCCCCAAGATTTTTCTTGGTAGTCAGCTGCTCTAACAGTTTCTGGTTCATTTTGAACTGTAGGTAGGGAGGATTATATTTTATCACCAAAATTTGTTCCTTGGCGTCGAAGGTTGACATCACCCATTATTAGCTCTATATCAACATCTGTACATATTCATAAAATAAATATATTAGTTGTATTGCTTTTATAAAAATTAGGGTTGTGCTAAGATTAAATTAGACTCAATATTTTTTTTAAATAATAGGTTATATGTTGGCGCAGCAAATAACTTAATACTCCATATACTGGTTATATGCCTGTATTTAAAACGGTTAATTTTAAAAAATTATTTTAAATCAATCATAAATGTAGCAAAAATTCAAAACCAAAATAAATAAAATTTCAGCAGAATGTTTTTGTATAACTCACTTGAATGCTTTGGAGGTTTTACATTTCTATCAATATATCCCTTACTAGATAGCTTCCTTTTTGGTTGTACTTCTACTGCAAAATCATAAAACAAGAAAATATATTAGATTAATAAACATTATATCTCCTTATTTTATGCATAAACAACTCAAAGACTGATTTCTATATTGATTTTAACAATATACAAAATGTTATACTTGAGTATCTGAATTATCTGATATCTCAATATTAGAGGCAATATATTCAGAGCAACTAGCAATCAAATCAGATTATTAATGTAATATTATTAGTTGCTTCCATTATGTCCTGAATTATTGACTAATAGATGTTATATATTACATAAAAACATTAAACACTAAAAACACCGTGGATAAAGTGATAAAATAAAATGTCTTTGCAATTAATTGACTTACGCCTTTTGGCTTCAGAATAGTAATCGCTTTATTTCAGTGATCATACAAAGTACTGCCAACTATATATATATATATACATATTTTGTAACTTTTTTTTTTTAGCACCGCGTCTTACTATCCGTTCGGGCTATACGCTTAAGTACAAATTACGCTAATGGATTAGGAATTGGGAAGGTTGAATTTAGAGGAAGTGAACCCGCATTTGCGTGGAGGGAGAGTGTAAAACAATTTAGGGACCACCCCCCTCCCCCAGTTCACCCGACCGAGATTCGAACCTTGAGCTCCCCTTCCACGGCAGTCGAGCTCAACATGACTAGCGCGTTAGCCTACTCCGTCACCGAAGCGGGTTTGTAACTATTGACTTACATCTTTTAACCACTGAAAATAAAGGTTGAAAATGAATTGTTTTATGATGTTATGTCAATTTAAAAAAAAACTGACTCACACTACTTGGTTTCTGAATAATCAATTTAGAGCAAGTATACCCGCATTTGCCTGGGGGGAGAGTGGACAATTATTTTGGAAAAAATCTCCTTCAATACACCCGATCAAAATTCGGGCCTTGATATTTCCGTAATAAATAGTCTATTCTACTGAGAGAGTAGCGCGTTTGACCACACGGCCACTGAAGCGGGTAATAAGGCTAAGTTAATATCAACAAAACCTTTTTTTTTTGCTCACCACTCGGGCACCCCCTTTGAGGTACACTGGTTTCAAAACACCCGAATTTATAAAATAGAATAAAATGCAGGGATATTAAATAATTTTTGAGTTATGTAGATGTAATTTTTTTTATTAAATTATTATTATTATTATTATTATTATTATTATTATTATTAGCACCGCGTCTTACTACCCGTTCGGGTTATACGCACTTACGCTAATGTGTAATGGTAGGGTGATTGTGAGGTGAAATGGAGGACCTACAGTTTAACGTGGAATCCGAACCACGGTGGAGGCCTGGCATTCCTCACATTCACAAGATGTCTTGTCAGAGGTGAAGGAAGGGTTTGGTAATCAGATAAATCTTTGCCGGGACCGAGGATTGAACCCCGGCCGCCAGCATAGAAGTCTGACACCTTACCCCTAGACCGCCAGGTCACCCTTTTTATTAAAAACTAAACATATAATTTATATTTATGTTTTGAACAACTAACACAGTTTTTATTACAAATTTACAATAATAAGCATGTTTATTATGTGTTTAATTGTCATTCTACGAGTATTCCATATTAGCCATAACATGGCCCCCAATATCGAGTAGTACTTTCCAAATATATTGACAGCATTTAAAGATTATAAAATATTTCTTAATTGAACAATATTAACTAAACTATTTAAAAATTACTTAAAGCCTTATCAGAATTAGTCAATCTACAAATTATGTTGGTGACCTGGTGGGCTAGGGGTAAGGTGTCGGACTTCTGTGCTGGGGGTCCGGGGCTCAATCCTCGGTCCCGGCACAGATTTATCTGATTACCAAACCCTTCCTTCACCTCTGACAAAACATTTTGTGAATGTGGGGAATGCCAGGCCTCCACCATGGTTCGGATTCCACGTTAAACTGTAGGTTCTCCATTTCATCTCACAATCACCCTAACATTACAAATTAGCGTAAGTGCGTATAACCTAAACAGGTCGTAAGACGCGGCGCTAATAATAATAATAATATAAATTATTTAGACCCTTGGTAAAACTAAATATTTTTATGATTTGCTGCACGATTTATATGAGCCTAATTTCTACACATACAGTACCGTGTTCCACGTCTTACTACCCGTCCAGGATATCCACATATGTGGTAGAGATGAGAATGGTAGAATAGGAACGTGCTCATTCAATTACTACCTGTTTCATTTAAATTATGTGTACCCTAATTTTCGTTTAGGGGGAATTAGAAATCCTTTATGAATAAACCTTTTGATTCGATCACAAACTTCACCGACACCGGCAAACCAGACACGTCAAGCTGGTGCGGTTTTCATCAAAACCAACAGTAGAGGAGTTGATGGCCTAAATTTTTAAAATTTTACAATTAGATGAACGTTCAAAGCTAGTTATAACTACGGTGTAACTTTACGGCCCACGGCCTTGTAGGGTTGCCCGCGTTCCCTACAACCTCGCCCCCCTCCCCCTCTTAACGAAACCAAATGACCTCATTAATATGAGCAAGTTCTAAGCCCTTACTAGATTTACAAAGGCTTATAAATCCTGGATAAATTCTAGGGTTTAATCCTATAAAGCCCTTGTGAACTTCTCGTAAAGGCTGCTTACAAGCGTCTCATGCGATCAGGCCATACATAGTTAGCAGCTTGGTGGATTAGAAGAGGGGGGGAGGGAGACTGGAGTAGAGTCAAAACTGACCGATTGCATTGAGTGTTATTATTAGATTACTTATCCGACTGCATTCTTTTTCTTTTAAGTGTAGTGTAATAACATATTGCTTATATAAGTTCACTACAAGCAATTAATTCAGAAAGCTATTTGTTAAATGTATGAGATTAAAATACCTGTAGATTAATTTTGAGTATTAAAATAAATAATAGAAGGAGGATTAAAGTTGTATATATTGAACTAGCAGTATGTTAGCCCATCTTTTTTTAGAGTATTTTTCAATTCCTTGTTTATATTTAAATGTTTCACGTGTTATAAACATTCGATAAAATTTGTGTTACATTAAAGTTTTCTTAGTATTTTAATAAATCATTTAATTTAATTTGATGCACAAATAATTGAATTAAAAATAAATACATGTAAATGTGACAGAGTAATAAGTAATAGTACCAATCGTTATATTAGTTCATGTAATTATAAAATATATAACAGTTATTAGAAAAATTGTAAAACATTTCTGCACAATGTACATTCGTTGATTACAACATCGCCATTATTCCTTCTGATTAATTAGTTAAGATAGTTTGAGACACTTAGAGCTGTTAGTGATAATCTTTGTTTACTTTAAAGTCTTTTTTATTAGGTTAGTATGTGAAGAAAATAGACTTTGAGGATGTGGAACCGGTGGAAACACTTACATCTAGTTAACCAAACCTTGGTGACCAATGGGGTGATTCCCCTTCCAGGAAAACTACCCAAAGTACTAATTGGGAATAAACCCGGAACCCTTGGGCTCGTAGACAGGTACACTGAACACTACACCATGGGGCCGGTTAAGTGTTGATTAGGAGTAAAGTTTAATTTAGTGAGAGTGTACCCGCATTTGCGTTAAAGTAGTGTGGTAAACAATTTTGTAACAAACCCCCTTCAATACACCCAGCCAGGACATGAGCTAGTCTCTAGTCAGTCTAGTATACTGAAAGAGTAACGTCTTAGGGTTCGGCCAAACTGGCAAGCGAGTGAGCAACTGCATGGGCAAACTGGTGAGCCAGTGAGCGCGTGATTAGCGGATAGCTCTCGATAGTTGTTGACGAGGAGGCAAAGGTTCGAATCTTGGCTCAGTGAACTGATGGTGGTTTTGACAAGTTATTTATTTTTGTGGTTTTCCCATCCTCTATCCGCGCTAATGGTTATTCTTATTACTTCTACTTTGATTATAATATTGAATTATTTTAACACATCATAAACCATACTTATATATATAGGTATGGTTTATGATCGTACCAATTAAATTAGGACGTTAGTAGCAAGTGTGTTAAGACTATCAATAAATTTTTAAAGAAAGTCAAATGTCAAGTCACATTGAAAAGTTTTCCTAGCACTCAACGAACCGACATACAATAATATTACCTAGCGCCTGTAAACTATACTGTACCGGCTCGAGTGCGCGCTCCAGTCTGGCCACCTCTCATTACAACCTGTGTGTTCTATTATATATTTTAATCGCTCACACGCTCGCTCAGTCTGGCCATACCCTTATACCAGAAGAGAAAGGGGAAGGGGGGGGGGGACTTTTGGCATTGGAAGTCATCATGCCACCTCACGGATTACCCATATAAGGCTGACACTTCATTTACAGTATTTTCATTTAATTTATTTGTTGTATTTAACGTGCACTTTCTGAACCGACTGATTTATATCAGCACACCAGAATTTCTATGAATGATAGCGAAAGGGTCTATAAATTTTGCCAAGAGAATAATTTTCAAATACCTCTCCCAGGGTTCTTTTACATCCAACAATTGACATGGGATCGATGGCTTTACTTCTCCTCCGCAGGAAGTTGTGCTACGGATTTTTATTGCTCAGGAAAAATCCGTCAACCCCGGCTAGGTTTGATTCATGTACAGTAAAATTTGCCAAAATATGATAGTATGTCTGATATAGATAAGATAACTAAGATCAGCTTATTTCTTTTTTGACATAGTTTTTTTTAATATGTGAAAAGGCCCCACTGAGGCTCCTAAGAGGCCGCAATGTGGCCTAAAGGACTTAGATTCCTCAGCCCTGCCTTAAACTATGAGGCCATTGAAGCGGGCTGTACCTTAATGAAGTGAATCAGAATTTGAAAGTCAAAGCTTTGAGATCAGAGGTTTCAGTGAAGGAGCGTTTACTTTCTTGTGGTGGAGATACAGACGTGTCATCCATATAAAGGATGTGTGATACATTATGCCTGGGTTTGTAGAAGGAATGCCGGCTTCTTTCCTCATCAATGTTTAAACACCATTTAGCTCTGTTCCATCAAAGAAGCTTCTTTTTCTCGGCTTTTATGTCCCACGTCTGTTCACTATGAATAGTTAGTTCCCAGGCTTCAACGAGGCAGGTAAGAGACTGACTATCTTCATCCCCTTGAAACTTGAACTATATTTGGCACGCTAAAGGTCTTAGTGGCTTCCGGTAATCAACATATTTACACCAAAAACCTGTCCTGGATATCCACATATTTACACTAATGAGGTTAAGTTGAGGAAGGTATAATTCAGAAGAAGTGTACCCGAAAGTGCGTGTAGGTAGAGTAGACAAACCTTTAAGGAAAAACACCTTAATAGAACCGAATCCAAACCCGAAAAACTCTAACACATACCACTTCATCATCAAAATAGAGACAAAAATAGTGTGGTGTCGTTGATCACGTCCCCACGGGTGTGGAAGAAAATTGAATTATTATAACTATTAATATGATGATTTCAGTATTTGAATTGTTATAAAATTTGGAGATATTTTGCTAACCTTATATTTTCAATCCTAGGTTGTCAAGTGGAAACTATATTGCAAATTAAAGGAACTCTATCATCGTACCCAAACATAATAAATGGCATGGTGCACCGTCTATACTTTCACTTTCTTTTATCTGAAAATATACATTTACTAAAAACTCGTAAGATTTGTACAAAAAATCAAATACATTTTTTTTCCGCAGAAACACTCCACCAAAGAGCATGACAATCAATTTTACATTTCAAAGATAATAAAAAACAAATTATATATTTGTTCATAGCTTAGAAGCTATTGGGCTTATATTAAATTATTTTATATATAAAAAGTATTTTTAATAGTTCTACAGCTTTACAATGAATGATAAGTTATTTCGTATCTCAAATAGTTGTGGAGGTGTGATGCAAATTTGAATTTCCACTAATGTAAGTTATAGGTGCTCAAATAATGTTCATAGGAAAATGAAAACTGCCACTTTGTTTGTAGTTTTAAACAATGCCTGAATAAAAAATTAATAAAAATCGGTAGAACGAATTTAGAGAAAATCGATTTTAAGGTTAGATATATATTTCCAAAAACGCCTTGGGGAGTATTATTAAAACCCTAATTAACAAGTTTTATTCTGAACGGTAAAAAGGTTGCGGCTTTAGTCTGAGATACAGATGGACAGACAGCATAGTGAAAAAAAACTTTTTCAGTGTCAGGGAATCATGAAATGTCGACATTTATCAAAATCTTGATTTCGATTTCTTGGACAATCACAATACTTCTCTCTCCAAGGGGTTGAAAAAATTTAAAATGAAACCCGAACCAATGGTCTAGGTATTGGTCATCTATAAACCACATAACTTTTAGGGAGGGGGGAGGCGGGGAGCGGAGTCCTAATGTCTACATATTTTTACATGGGGTGGGTGCAGGGGGATATATCACATTTTTACGTAAAATAGATATTATACTTTCTAATGTTGAAAAATTATATCGAGTAAGCGTACACTCATTTGTGTGGAGGGATAGGGGGGAAACATGGTATCTACTCAACTTGACCAATAAAATTCCCGACTTTTCCCCTGATTTTCCCTGATCATTTCGCAAAATTCCCGACTAAAAAGTATGTCACATCCTTTTTAATTTCCCCTCCACCTCTTTTTTATGAATAATAATAAGTTTTAAAATTTAAATAAACATTTTTATAAAATATATTACACAGCTATAAACAAAAAACTACAGTTTGAATAACATTATTAATTACTGATTTAATGATTATTATACATGATATTTTGAGTAAAACAAAATTTCCCGGATTTGTATTGTAGTTTACCAAATTCCCGATTTATTACAGTTTTTTACCGATTACTTCAAATTCCCGGCTAGTTCCCGTTTTCCCCGATTTTCCCGGATGGTAGACACCCTGAGGAAACTATTTCAGAAAAAATTCTCATTATTCCCGATCTCTCCATCATCAGTAGTCAAATAGAATAGTAGTAGTAATAATGTTTACCCTTATATAAAAGTTAAAGTACGTCCAAAGTGAAAGTGAACTAAGCAACTTCCAAGTTGTTGCTATCTGTGTACATGAGAAAATGGAGATTTGAGAACTAGATGCAGGAAATTGTTAATGAATTGAAATGCTCAGCGGAGCTTGGTTGTAGCAAGGCAGCCAGGTGATAAAGTACTTCATAAATTTATAGCTCAGTAAGATTTATGTCATATGAAGTCCAACAGCTCTCAACACTGCTAAATATATTATCAACGAAACTTCTCCCTGAGCTAGCAGTTTCCCTTCCTTCTTTCCCCATTCTCTCCCCTTTTCCCTCACTCCCTCTTTCTCTCTACCCCTCTCTCTCCTCTCTCCCTCTTTATGCTACTATTCTTTCCCCTTTACTCCTTCCCCTACTTCTACCCCCTTTTTTTCTTCCCTTCTCCTCTTAACCTCTTTCTACTTCTCCCTTTCTTCTTCCTCTCTCATCTTACCCTATCTTCTCTTCACCTCTCTGCTTTCCCCTTCTCTTCTATTCTTTCTCTGTCCCTCTCTCCTATTTCCTTCTATTATCCCCTTTTCAACTATTTCACTCTTTTTTCCCCTATTTATATTTCCCGCTTTCTCTTTTCTTCTCTATCTCACCCATTTCCTCTTTCTAATTCCCTCTTTTAATATCTTTTATTAACTTTTGTTCTCTTTGTCCACCTTGTTCTCTTTTTCTGTTTCCCACCCTCTTATTCTGGCACCCTCTTTCTTTCACCCTCTTCCTCTATCGTTGTTTCCGTTGCCTCTTTATCACCCTTTTTTCCTCCCACATCTTTCTTGACTCTCTTTCTCTCACATATTTCTCGTCCCTATTTCGTTCAAATCTTTCTCGCTCCTCTTCCTCCCAAATCTTTCATGACCTTTTTTCTCTCCCTCTTTTTCTCACATGCTTTATCTCGTCTCCTCTTTCTCTTTCTTAACCCCTCTTTCTCTTCTCTCATTTTATTCTCGCTTTCTATCAAGCCTGCCCTTTTAGATGAGTGGGGAAATAACGGAATACAGGTTTAGATACGAACGCTTGATTCCATCCTAGGGGAACTAAATTAATGAAATATATCTCTGTTATGAAAGTCATCCATTTATTCTCGTACTTACGCACTGGCTAGATAATTCGAGGTTTAAAGACCATTTTGTTGATTTAATTTAAGTTGGTTTGTAAGTAATGTCATCAAGAGTCCATCTCGCAATAGATTGGGGTACCGATGAAGGGTAGATTGAGGTTTGAATCTTAGTCGGGTGTACTGAAAGTATTTTTTTTTTTCAAAAATTGTTTTTCACTATCCTTCCACACAATTTCGGGTACACTTCCTATAAATATAGCCTTCATAATCCATAAAACCATTAGCGTAATTACTACATAAGCGTATAACCCGAACTGGTAGTAAGACGCAGTGCTAAAAAAAACATCTTTTCAACTTATAATTTCCTGTTACAACTTTCTCCTTTGCCTTCTTTCTCTTTATTATCCTTCACTCCCTCTTTCCATCTCTATTTTTAAGTCCTCTCCATCCTAAAACTCATTCTTCTTACCCCCGTCTTTGTCAGCAACCCCAACCCATCCCACATTTCGGCCTTCGACGTCACAACTTTGGCGACGGTAATGGTCTTAGCGTTCCTCGTTACCATGGAGACGAAAGCCGCTGTAATAGTCGCACGTAAAAACAAAGCCCCCTGACGCACACATAAAGCGTACTTTCCACTATCGTTTTCCTTGTGAAGAACACTAGACGAAGGGCACTTAGGTTTACCCTTAGCCTCCTGGCTCCACCCAGGGTACAATATTCACACGTTGTGGTCATTCGCTTGGAGATATCAGAGCGAGTTAATACGCGAGCGTCTACTATCTCGAGAAACTTAGGATAGGGGAAATAATACATGTTCTGTCGAGAGGGGTTGTCCCAAACCGCCCTAAACGTGGCACACACACCCTCATCAATTAGTAAACCAGAGCAGGGGTGGACTTGCAGGCTACAAACGATGCAGAGCTAAACTAGGCCCTTAAGGTGGGGGTGTAGGAAATGTGAGAAAGAGGCAGTGTTATTGAAGTTTATAGCAGAATATGTTTTTAGAACAAAATAAATAAAATATTGCTTCAGTACAAACATAGAGTTAAATTTGATTCAAATGGGGATATTTCTGTTGTTTAATATCGTTCATTAGTATAGCGGCATTAGATGACAAACTTTCCAAATGAAGAGAAAACATTTTCATTAAATTCCACGACACCCTTGAAAGATATTCAACAACTGTTGAGGCCACTATGTGAATAAAATGATACTCTATATTTGTACTGAAGCAATAATGTATTTATTTTAATCAAAGTAAGTTTTGATAAATAAAAACTGCAGAAAATTTATCTTGCCTACCCTAAATCCACACATTAAGGCGACTGCCTCAGTACGCTAGAAATTGCCGCTCAGACATACCGTTTTAACCCAATATTTTAGTCTACGATGCATTATTTCAAATTATAGTTCACACCCAAAGGGCTCTTTTTCCTTAACAGCCCTAAATTTTGAGTTGTATTAATAAAAAAAATGTGAAAAAGTAGTATAAGCCCATTTTATACGACTTTCTAAGCATATTTGCGGAGCTGAGAGACTAGGATTGATGGAAATTGGCTTTAGATGTAGCCTTCCTCTTAAAAATACAGTGATTTTTTTGATAAGATCAATACAGAAAATTTTCTGATATTCGAGAACTAGCAGCGAGCTCTCCTCTTTTAACTATAGATAAGTCGTTTCTTTGCCCTCTTACTTATTGACATGACAAAGGATATTTGTAAGTGAAGCTTACATAGAATAGATTATTAGTTCCAGAAAATGACACAGACTCTTTTATTTTAAGCAGTGGGATCTGACAACGATTGATATTTTTCGCTAACCCAAGCATCCACTTTAACTTACGTTCACAAATACTATTGAAGCTATGTTTCAGTGTCATCTGAAGTAGGGAGTAGTATTTACACTTTTATTGTTAGTAAATAGGACATTTCAGCAACATTATCAATTATTACGTCACCAATCAATCAACTTAAAACATCATATTCTACTTTATACTGACATAGGAAAAAATGCTTCTACTTGCTTTGTTGTTAAAAAAAAATTGAAATTCCATTTGTAAAATATATAAGTTTGTAAAATGATTATCCACCTATTATTTCTGTAGATTACAAGGAAACTAACAATTAGGGTTCGGCCAGACTGACAAGCGTGCGAGCGAGCTAGTGAGCGCGCAAGCGACTGGGTGGCCAAACTGGCGAGCGAGCGAGCGCGTAATTAGCAGAGGGACAGTATTCACATATACGGTTGATTCGGATCTGCAGTATGATTATGTCTTTGAATGAGTAAATAAAAAACTTTTTAATACAATTATTTTCTTGGAGACATGTTTTTTTAGTTCCTTACTACTTATTAAGTACTTACCAATCATTATATTACAAGAAATGGCCACTACTTCCCAAAGTTTGTCTGTAAGATCCCATCTTCCCTCCACAAAGCTGGTCTTGACTGAACCTCGCTAATAAGGCCCTCTTTATTCACCTTCACCATGTTCACTGATCTATAAACACGCACCCTCTGAATACTTAGAAACACCTAGGACGGTATGCGAGAACGTAGTGAATGCTTAGTGGACCAGTTGTGTGATCCCGAGTACAATATCACTCCACCTTTTAACCTGTGATGACGCAAGCAAACCCACGTAGCATCCACTTCCTTCCGTGACGTAATTTGGGGAGGGGGTGTCAAGTAGCCAGTGACGAGACGATTCGGTAACATTGCAAATATTTTTAATGTACTGAAGTGCTTTAAAATCAGATTAGCCGCACCAGTGG
>CABFVX010001075.1:180575-195341 GCA_902151425.1 Timema shepardi
TGCACTCCATAGCTTTTGACTGGGAGGCAAAGGTTCGAAGGCTCAGTGAACTGAAGGTGATTCTTAAAACTTATTTATTGCTGTGGTTTTTTCATATTCTCCAAACTAATGGTGATTATTATTTGTAAAGGCCTACTTTGATTATAATATTGAAGTATTTTAACATATCGGGCTTACATATATACATTATATTATTTATGGTCTTACCAATTAAATTAGGCCATTAATAGCAAGTGTGTTAAACCTATCACTGATAGAAAAAAGTCAAATATCATGTCAAAATTAGAAGTTCCCAGCACTCAAGGAACCAACATACAATAATATTGCCTAGCGCCTGTAAACTAGACTGAACCGGGTCGAGCGCGCGTGCTTGAAAAATAGAAACAGTTCTATCTTTCAAGCGCGCGCGCTCGCTCGCTTCGGTGTGGCCACCTCCCATTACAACCAATGTGTTCTATTTTATATTTTATTTGCTCGCGCGCTCAGTCTGGCCGCCCCCTTAGTATTCTCTTGTATTCACTTAAATAATTTTACGTTTGGTTTAAGAGTTGGTTTAAATACAACACCAAGAAACAAAAAAAAAACGGATCTGTTTTGCATTATGAGCGCTCAACATAGCAGGCCAAACTTAACTTCCGGTTCGCGCGAGGTATGGGAGTAAAAGAGAAAACACCTATGATAAGCTAGAAATGTGTTAGATAATTTGTATTTGAATGATTACTCGAAATTTTCCTCGGTAACGATGGGGGACAAAGCAACAAAGTTTCTTGTTAATAATTACAGTATGTCCTTATTAAGACAGAATGAAGATTTGTGCACAGTGCTTATTTGTGAAGCCATTCTAAAATATTGTCAAAAAACGGTATATTCAATGCAGTTTTTATCCAAATATTTAATATTTCATCAATGTTTAGCATTAGGAACTTCTATTAACTCTTTATCTCCATCCATTAATGTCAAACAGAAATGTTCCACGTGCACTAGTGTTCGTTAAATTTACGATTTCTAGCCAACTGTAGCACAGAGTTGATTGACATGTGATGCACGCTCTTAATAACATCGTATTTCTTTACAATGCTGTAGTCTTTGCACCCTCAAACTTACTCACCAAAACTTTTGATTTGCTTAAAATTTAAAATAAATCTTTATAATCGTTTTAAGTAGTTGTGTCAGCCCAAATCAAACCAGTCCACCAGAATATCTCCCGATGTTCCGACGGCACTTTACGCCACTTAGCCAGAGAGATCGGATCCAAAGGAAATCGAGGAAGATCCAGCTTTGTACTATGCAAAGAATAAAATCTTGAGGTTGGATGATGGTAGTGAATGTGAGTCAAAACTCAATAATTTGCAGTTTTTACAGCAAAACATTTATATGGCCAAAATAAATAATGTATTGCTCAAGTATTTATATAAAGTTTAATTTTCTTCACATGTTGACATCTACAGTTATTTAATATTTGATAAGGATGTCCTGGAATGTGATGATACACTTTTTTAATTGAAAAAAAAAATTTATCATTTAATGTCGTCATGAACATGACAGTGTTCAGCAACTGCCAATGCTACCATGCACAGAAAATTGAAGGTGGTTTTCCTCATTCTCCCTCCATAAAATGTAACATTTCCTCTAAGTTATATCTTCCTCATTCCTACAAATATTAGTGTAAATATGAGGATATCCTGGACGGGGAGTAATATACTGTTCACAAAATAAAGGTGTTTATGGATCTATCGTAGGGTTATCTCTTTCTTAGATTATTTTATCCATATTTTTCCATGGGGTGAATCATTTGATGTTATTCATAAGATTTCATCTGGATGATGTAACGTGGAGAACATATAATGATTTTTCACAATAATATGGTTTGATCAAAAATAACTCGGAATGACAAATATTTCTCCAGTAGCAACACAGTCTAGTTTTCTGCACATGCTAATATCAACAGATATTGAATATCTGTCAAGGGTGTCCTGGAATGTTGTCAAAACTTTCTTTCTCTTTATTTAAAACGTTTTGACAAAATTCCAGGACACCCTTGACATATATTCAAGATCTGTTGATATAAGCATGTGCAGAAAAATAAACTCAATGTTGCTACTGGAGAAGTATTGGTTTATTTTGGCCCAAAAATGTAAATTTTATAAAAACTGGGAAAAATACTTGCACTGCCTTCGGCTGCACCTTAATATTATTTGATTAATTTTAGCACTGGATCTTACTAGCCCGTTCGGGGTTTAAGTTTATGTACCAATTACGCTAATGTATTAGGGATGATAAGGGTTGAAATTAGAAAAAGGGTACCCGCATTTGCATTGAGCTGTAGTGGGAAAACATTTAGGAAAAACAACCCCTAGCACATACGACTGGCATTCGAACCTCGATCTCTGCGTAATCGGCAGTCCAACCTATTGCTAGAATGACGTCTTAGACCATTCGGCCACTGAAGCAGGAAGGATTATTAATCATGTAAAATTTATACTAAACTGGTATTCAATAAGTCATTTAACCCACTTTGGTGGCCACATGGTCTGAGGCGCTACGATACGCTCGAAGTAGACTAGACTGCCAATGGCAGGGAGATCAAGGTTCGAATCTCGGTCGGGTGTAATGAGGGTGCTTTTTCCAAAATTTGTTTTCCCCTCTCCCTCTACGCAAAAGGGGGTACACTTCCTTTGAATATAACCTTCCTTATCCCTAAGAGAACCATCCACATAATTAGTACATAAGCGTATAACCCTAACATGTAGTAAGACTTGATGCTTAAAATAAACCATTTAAAAACAATTCTAAAAATAAGTTATCTAGACATTAATTTGTGTGTGATATTAATTTTTAGTTTTTCATTCATTTCTGCCAAATGTTTTTTCTTCCCATGTGAAAATCTCCTAGAATATGTACTATCAGCAATGGTCTTACTAAATAGACGTGACATCGCTGATAATGCCTTATGAAGTCATCTGTGACCCAAACCACAACCTGTTTTCTCCCAGTTTGAAGTGTTTATTTTCCTTAATTCAGCAACCCATCGTTAAGGTTTTAGTGAGGCAAGGTGGTTGACTGATGAGGGGGCCGGGCGTGGGGGTGGGGGTCCATGCTGTGAGAGAGGTTTTCTCACAAACTGGCACAATTCCCGCCTGTTATAAAATAAGTGGTTGTTGTAACGTTTAGATGAATATGTTTTGTGGATCCAGTGAGTAAAGAATGGATCCAACATACATACACGAACACACACACATATATACAACCACACTGACAAATTGCTTCAAAGCTTGAGAATTCCATGAATATGAATAGGAAGAAGACTGAAGAGGAAAAAAGAGTGGAATTAATTTTAGGAGCTCAAACACACCTCTTGCATTTTTCTCCTCAGTCAAAATTTCAGAGAGAAGGGCTAGAAAGCCTTTCTGAAAATAAAACACCAACTTGGATGCCCTTTTTATGATACCACTCTATGGATAGATATAAGAAGCTTTGATTAGTAAAAAAAAACCCACTTTGGTGGCCACATTGTCAAAGGCGCTACTATTGAAGTAGAGACTGCCAATGAAGGGGAGATCGAGGTTCAAATCTTGGTCTAGTGTACTGAGGGTGGTCTTTTCTAAAATGTTTTCCAATCTAACTTCAAGCAAAAGCGAGTACACTTCCTTTTAAATAAAACTTTACTAATCCCTAAAATCACTATCGTAATTAGTACATAGGCGTATAACCAGAACAACACCAAAATATCCGCGAAAGGGGGCGTATAGTTGAAGGTGTCAATCTAGTTTTTTATATTTTTTTATTATTTTTACTGGAGACGATGACAGTCAGGGCTCAAATCCCTGCCGGTATTTTGAAAACTAACTACACATTGAAGTCCCTTTTAATTCATAAAATCAAGAGAAAGTATTGTAATCGTGAAATTTTTCTACCTTTAGATTATTATGAACCTTTACGTTTTATGTGTTTCCGAACCCAAAACTGTTGATTTAACAATTCCATCTGTCTGACTGTTTTCATGTCCCTTGCCACAGATCTGAAATGATTTGATGGATTTTGTTCAAACTTAATATGTGGATGTTATAAGGTTATACCTCAGTATATATTTTTTTGTTAATTACTTGATTATTTTTTTATAAAATAAGGCTAGTTTACTGATGAGGGATTTTTATTGAACTCTAAATTTTTCGAAAATGGCTTTAACAATTTTGATTAAAATGAATATTTAGGGGGTGTTTCACCTCCCAAATAACACTGTATACTTGGTTTTGGGGTAAAAATATATTTAAGAGTAGTTCACAAATTTGTGATTTTTGATAATTTTATAATTTTTTGGAAACAGTGGTAACGATTTTGTTTGAAATTGGGTATCTAGTGTCTATTTTACAGGTGACCTGGCAGTCTAGGGGTAAGGTGTCAGACTTCTGTGCTGGTGGCCGGGGTTCAATCCTCGGTCCCAGAACAGATTTATCTGATTACCAAACCCTTCCTTCACCTCTGACAAGACATCTTGTGAATGTGGGGAATGCCAGGCCTCCACCGTGGTTCGGATTCCACGTTAAACTGTAGGTCCTCCATTTCATCTCACAATCACCCTACCATTACACATTAGCGTAAGTGCGTATAACCTGAACGGGTAGTAAGACGCAGGGCTAATAATAATAATAATAATCTATTTTACATGATAAATATTAATGAATGCTTATTTTTCAAAAATAAAATTTATTTAAAGGTCGTTTGTTTATGACAAATGTTATAAAATTATTAATCTTCCTCAAATAAGACTTAAATATTTAGTTCAAACTTAATATCTGTGAAAAAATTTTCATGATAAATATAAAGATGTTTTTATTTTTACAAACAAAAAATAATTGGAGGGTAGCTTGCAGCTAACTGATTTTTGAAAATTTGAAATTGGTTCAACATATGTGAACTATTTTGTTTAAAATGTATTTATGAAGAGTATTTATTGGGCTTAAACAGATTATGTTTTCTAGCATGTCAATCAGGCAGATTGGACAGCTACAATTGAATATCAATATTTTGATAATTTACGACAATAGAAACGAAAGAAAGAAGTACTACCTCAAAGTTTATTTTCCCTGACTAGGTGAAGTCAGATACAATCACGTGTCTCCCTAAATTGAAACACATGGTTGTTCAAAAGATATTGTCTTTTGATAATGACTGTAGTGGATATCAAAGAATAGGATTAACATTATCATATTTATGAATAAAATTCTTTAACGCATACCCTTTGCTATTGGATGGTGTCGGATAGATTCGCAGAGATTTGCTATGCTGTCTACAAGAAAATATTGTAAAGGACGTCTATGTCCCCAATTCTCATAAAAATAATAGCTGAGCCTAAAGAATATAATTAAAACGGATATATTTAAAAAGATGCTTCGGTATCTACTCACCATTTCAAGATGTTCTTGGATTTGTTCGCCACGTGTTAGAAAAGAAAATTATTCAATGATGGCGGCCTGACTTCAGCCACACGTGCTTTCATTACAACACCTGATGAAGAAAGAAGTGTAGAATGAACTCGACCCAGTGACCCCCTTGCCCTTCAAAGAAGACTAGCGGCAGTCCAAGGAACCCTGCTTCGTTTTCCTTTCTCCCCACCTTCACCTGTCTCTCTCTTTTTCTATTTTTCTGACTTTATCACCTATTTTGTTCCGTTCAAGTCAGATTTGAGAGTTTAAAAAGGCTGCTTCTCAGGTTCAAATTTTGGCAAACTACTACAACCCAGCGTCGAAGAAGGAACCTCTACAACTTTACTCAACGAAGGAACTGGTGCCCATGGAGTGTCGGCCGTCGGACCCACCGCCGCACCGACCAGGAGGATATACTTCAAATACTTAAGTATCCTGGCAACATCTTTAAGTCCGTCTGACTTAGAGCCTAGTTTTTGTAAAAAAACTAGACATGTTTAATATTCTTTATGTTCTGTTTCTATAGTCGAAGGTGACTATCATATTTGGATAGTTTTATATTATGTCGAATTGACAGTTCAAACCATTTCAAGTCTTGTTGACTTCAAAATTAAAAGTTTTATTTAATTGGTTAAATATTGTGTCCTCCTGTCTGAAGGATAAGTTTCATTATAACTAGTATCTAGCGAATCCCTTAGGCTTGGTATATCAGTCCTAGCGACTATGCTTCTCTGTATCCTTATGATACAGCCTATAAATTATGAGCCTTTGGCTTCAAATGTAGTAAGGTCTTAGTCATAGACTTACTAACCTCCACAAGCTCAATTTATTTATTCCGAGTCAATGTTTCTCATGACGCCGTGGACGTCATGTGCATTTGTTTAAAATTTGTATGGCTACAACCAGGCTGTCTGTCTGTTTTCCAAATCCCAGTTGGGTTAATAGAGTTATATGTTTTGGGTTGTTCAAGTAGTCACGTGCGGTATTAGCTTGGGTGAGCAAACCGCGGAACTCCGCTTGTGTCATAATGGGGTCCACGCAAATAATACCCTTTTGTCTTTGCCTTTTTTTTTTGCACCTATTGGTTTGGTGTGGTTTTTTGGTGTAATTCCTATTAGCATTGTTTGTACTATTGAATGTTCTGGCAGTACCGATATGGGAAGGGACCAGCCATAGTACCTGTTAATCGACACCTGTTTGCTAGCAATTGACCACTGTTATCTACAGATCTTTCTAGTGTTTTTCATTAACCAAAAGTGTTTTAAGTATTTTGTCTTAAGACCCAGTCAAGCTATGTATATCTTGTCTAATACCTTTTGTTAATAACTACTTAATTGTTTTATCCTTTAGAAAACACCTACCTGTAGCCTGGGTCCAGCTCAGCCCTTGTAGCTACAACAAGACAATCAAATTTCACAAAGTCTTACCAATTGAAACAAGCTTCAAACTTATAATCTTGTAACATTATTTTAAACCTAATTCTTATTATTTCAGTTTTAATAAATTTATTTATTGTTAAACAAATTATCTTTCAATTTAAATTTCATCTTGTTTGTCACGTTACCAAGTTAGTCCAGTGAAGGATGTTTGTAACAGTTTGTTTTATGAGAAAAAAATACTTAAGAATAATTAAATGTAACGATACTAATTTAGTACGTTACAATAAAGCAACCCCACCTCACCTCGTGTTAACCTATAAGTATAAATTATATTTCCATTCATACTACCCACTCCGAAGAACGTCGACATTTACTTATACCTCATGGAATAGAACTCTTCTCTATACTAGTTCCATGTAGTTTTAAGCTATATACAAGCATCTTAGTACACCATCAACTCTCTTCTATATAAACTGTTCATGTACTTACCCTCTGAATATTCTGGCTAGCACAGCCTTCAAGCCTGGCCTAACTTCAACACGACCTAATTCAACGAGTGGGGAAAATCTGCCGTGGTGTCTCAACAGCTGATATCCCGGTCTGCCCGGTCACAAGTAATCTGATGGGTGACTACCGAGACAACATTCTAGACGTGGGCTCGGACTTACTTGCCCTCTTGCGGAGAGTGGAACAAACCACCAAATCATCGCCTGATCCCCTGTGACATCAGTGACTCCAGTTAAAAAGATCACTAACAACATACCTGGGGTGATCTTGATGAAGACGTGATGACCAATCAGAGAGCGGGAAGAGAAATGGTGTACGTGTCCAAGTGATGGCAGCGGTGCACCAACGTGACGTCACCGGCTAGGCTGAACTTCTCACCCCTTTGTTTCCCTTGACAACGAGACGCTATATAACATGTTGGCACTGAAGAGAACATGGACTATTGATATCGGCACCACCGAGGGTGGACTATTGATACTTGTATACACTGTTAATATTTGAAATCGTCAGGAGATGATTTTTCCTGAAAATGGACTCTACCAGGAAAGTTGTAAAACTGTGTTAATCTTCGTTATTCTTATTTAAATATTGAAGCTATAGGTCATATAAATTAGGACTCTAAAATGTTTGACGTCAGAGATAAACTAGTAATTTTTGGTTGAAATATGAGTATTTATATAGATAACTTTTTCTTTCAAAATCTATTATTTTGGTGTCGCCTCTTGGGCACGTGCATCTTTAATTCATTTGTAAATATTTTATAATTGCTGTTCGAACACAACTAAGTTTTGATGAAGTGTATTTAAATTTAAATTAAAATCATTTAAATTTAAATTAAAATCATTTAAATTAATGCTTTTGTTTTCTAATATTTATGTAACGTAAATTTTGCTGTTTGTATTAAATTTAACTTTAAATTTTGCAAAGTCTTCTAAAATGAATAGTAATTCAGTAACCATTGTTGGTTGTCATTTATGCTGCGATTCTGAAAGACTTGGATGATGCCGTTTCAAGTAGTCCCGCGAGAGATTCAACTTACGGTCTGAAGCCAAATTCTTGCGTTTGTTTAATATGTAATGTTTGTTGTAACATAACAGTTTCAGTTAATATGTAAATTTTAGTCTTTAGAAGCTCAGACATTTTCTTAGTGGCTAAAAATTAGGACTCATAAAGTTATAAATTGTTCATTACCTTGTGTAAAGATCATTATTTGTTTTCTATTACTATTTAAAATAAACATGGTCAATTTGACTCATCCTGTTATTCTTTTGTTTCTCGTTGAAACTATCTATTGCACAATGTTTTCAAACTACAGCTACAGGTTGACCCTTAAGGCCACGTGATTTATTGTTGTCATATTTTTCAATAAACTATTATTCTCATTTTTTGCTCTTGCTAATGCTGTTTTCTATTATTTTGTATGTTAGCTTACTCCCTCCCTTTCTTGTAGTATTTTTAGTTGCCTATTACTATAAGGTAACAGAGCATGGTTGTAACATTAATGACAACCCATTTTGATAATTTTGTCCCAAGCTCATAATACATTTTATGAGAAAGTTTATGCGATTTGGTCATAACATTAATCTGATTGGGACTTCTGGAAATTTGGAATTTATTGTTATGCTCTTGGAGGAATGTGTTCATTTTTCAATTGTGTTCCTGCAACGATATCTATTAATAGTTTTCATATATCTTAAGACTTGAGTTTTAAGTAAATGTCTCTATGTTTTGGTGTAGCCGCGAGAAAGTCTCTGTGGTAAGCCGTACTATTTATTTTAACGCAACGACATGTATGCTTGTAACTATTTACCAATCATATAGAGTTTAGATTTTTTTCTATTTTAGATGTAAAATTAGTGTGTTTTAGCGCTACAAACGTTTTTCTTTGCTATCGCATCTTAATACCCATTCGGGCTATACGCATATATTGTAATTTAAACTGATAAGCTAGGGATGTGGAGGGTGAAATTTAGAGAGTTTACCAGCATGTTCGTGGAGGTAATGGAAAACTATTTAGGTAATTACATACAGTATCGACTGGGGCTTGAACCCTGATATCTCTGTCGTCAGCAGTCCAGTTTATTGAGAGAGTGACGCCTTAGACCAAGCGGCCACAAAAGGGGGCTACAAAATATTGGTTTGAACATTTAAAAAAAACTCTAACCGTTTGTTACGCTCATGGTCATTTTAATCGCTTTGTGAAACGGAAATAGAACAACCTGGGAATTTCCCTTCCTTATTTATTTTATCCTTTTTTTTTTCTTCCCACGTGTGATATGGGCTTCCTACGTTAGGGGCGCCAAATTTCTGTCCCACTTCCCACCGCGCTGCTCCTCTATCGTGCGGTCACGTTGCGTTCCGACAGTTTCTTTCTCAAGAGGAAATCTGTGTCCCGATGGAGAAGGTGGAACGGCCAGTTCGGTAAATCTTGGCCTGTCGTGGGTGTGAAATGGTGCAAGAGAGTAGGAGGGGGTTTGGTGGTGTTGGGAGGATGGGAGGGGGGTAGAGGTTGGAGGGGTACCCTCCCAGGGATATGGCAGCGCTGAGTGTTTGTGCTTCTAGAATATTTACTTCTTTCGGAAATAAGATGGGAAGAGAAATGGGTACAAAGAAATGGCTTTTCGAGAATTCCCGTCAATTTAAAGGCTCGGTGGTTCTTTGGATATATTATAACAAAAAAATGTACATAAAGGTTTTTACTATAAAATGCCCTGGAATAGAATATAAACAAATTTAGGCCTTTAGTTAACTAATAACAACTAGATGTTTGAAGTATTAGAAATATTAAAGTTAATATTTATTTTTCCAACCTACTGAATTGCCATTACTTGCTCCAAATTAGGCAATATAATTATTAATACAACTATTAATACTTTTAAAATTAAATTATTTAATATATTTAACATAAGAAAATAATTAGTAACTATAACAAGTTATATCTATTTTGGTATGATTGATATAGATTTGAAAAATGAACCTTTGTTTGAACTATGATTAAAGGTAGAAGAAAGAATTAGTAATTATTTTATTTATTTTATGAAAAAATTAAATACGTACACACTCTCAAACGACAACTTTTTCTCTAATAACGTTGTTTGAAGATTAAGCTCTACTACTAAAATTAAGAGCGTGCATCAAATGCTTATAGCCCTGTGATACAGTCGTCTAGAAATCGTAAATTTACACGGACAATATTACATCTGAATCATTTCTGATTAAACATTAATATAGATAAAGACTTATTGGAATATCCCAATTCCAAAAATTGTTAAACTATTAAATTATATTTGGATAAAAACTGCGTTGAAAAGGCCGTTTTTGATCATTTTAGAATGGCTTCACAAAAAATCACTGCACAAATATTCATTCTGTCATAATAGGGACATAATGTAGTTATTAACACAAAACTTCATTGCCTTATTCACATCGTCACAGAAAATTTCGAGTAATCATTAAAATACTAATGCACTGCAAACATTTCTGTCATATCATGTCTTTTCTTTTCCCTTTTTACTCCCATACATCGCGCGAGCCGGGAGCTAAGTTGGGCCTGCTATGATGTACTATCTTATGGTCTGAATATAAGACAAATAAATAGAAAAATCTTAATATCATATTTTCAAACAATATTACAAATTTAGATCGTATAACTTTATAATCTAGTAGTTTATTTGTTAAATTTACTGTTCATCGTTTTAATTGAATTAGAAAATCTTTATTTATTTATTGTATTAAAATAACTTTCATTTTTAAGTAGATATAATAAAAGTTTCAAGTATAGCTTTATGTTTTTTTAAATATCTGTGTTTTTATGTTTTAATCAAAATCATATTTTTTATATAATTTCATCCTGTTCGTCAATTTTAATGTTTCATTAAAATTTGATGGCTTATTTGTTCTTCTACTTAATAATAATTAGAAAATATCAGTTTTTTTAAATGTTTATTTATAAATTATATTGTCAGTTTATATATATTTTTGTTATTTATTAAAGTTATCACCTTCTTTTGTTAAATATATTAATTCACCATATTTCATAAGTATTGTCAAGGGAATTGATAATTTTATTGTCTGATGTAGAGAAAGTACCTGCGATATACATTATCTCTCCTTATTAAAACTTTTTTTTAGAATAACTACAGTACTCTTTCGTTAGTAGTCTAAGAAATTTTGGAAAATACAATTTTTTTTTCAATCAAAAATTATAGCATAATACCATTTATTAAGGTTATTTTATAGCTATTGATAATATCTATCAAAACTTACAGTAAAAATCACATTACTTAAAAACTAAAAATAGTATGGCAGAAATTCTTAAACGCCAGAAACTAAGTGTGTTTATAAGGCTCCTAGGTGGAGCTGTCCAGCAGAACAAACAAAGGTGTAGTAAAATACAAATCCCATTAAGTGTCTATTATAGCATCACTATTAAGCTACAGAACTCTTATTAACAAAGATACATTCTATGCTCCTAAGCAAGTTATATCTTTAGTTTCCCGAGCATTTATACCTTTATTATCAACCGAAATGTCTGGGTTTTTTTGGTACTTGTTCAGAGAGAACCAATTTAAGTTTAATACTTTATTTAAAATTATATATACAGTCGGTACAAAATTGTAGAAACGTGGCCGCTTACCTTGAATGGCGAAATGAAATGTAGTGTGTTCAAAACAAGGCTGCTTAAGAATACATTTTGTCCTAAAATGGATTAATATAGTGGGGAGTGGAGGGGGCTATATAATGATAAGCTCCATACCCTGTACTCATCACCAGACATTGCAGGGTAATAAAATATCACAGGCTACGTTGGGCAGGTCATGCAGCGTGAATGGGAGTATCTAGAACCGCGTTCAAGTTGTTGAATGGCAAACCCAATGGGAAGAGACCATTGGGAAGACCCAGACGTAGATGGGAGGATAACATTTGGACAGATCTGAGAGAAATAGGGTGTAATGAGCTAGACTGGATAGAATTAGCTCAAGATAAGGATAGGTGGCGTACTTTTGTGAGTCCACTATTGAACTTTCGAGTTTCTAGTACCATAGAGTAGGTAAATAAGTATATAATTGTAAAACATAGTTTTGTGTTCGTTCCAGTAAACACCAAACTCGTGTACTGTTGAAAGTTTTAATAAAATTTAAACCAAGTCAATATATGTTGGCACTATCTTAGCTACCTAGGTAGCCCCCTTAACGTTTTGATAAGTGAAAGTATATCAAACAACTTTTATAGCAGCCTGATAAGCCCCTTCCTATGAAAATATGACCGTATATCTACGAAGCGTGCACTTTGGGCCGTACGCAAGAACTTGACTGAGTGGATGCTTTGTTGACACTAGCTTGGGTTTTCTTGCGTCATCGTAGGTAAAAAGGTGGATAGATAGTGTGCTTGGGACCACACTATTGGTCCACTAAGCATTCACTATACGTTCTTGTCTACCACCCTATAAGTATGGATTAATGTTATGAAGGGTCACTCACCCATTTGTTACAAAGTTTTATGACTAGCTGTTTTCTCTCTCTTTCTCGAATATTCTCCCACACAAAGTTTCACGACGTATTTACTTTACGTGAAATGGGATGCAAAATTAAAAGAAAAGTAATCAAGTAAAAGTTTCAGTTATCTATCAAGAATGAAAGTCTGAAATTGTAAACTCAGTGTCCACTTTATGAGCTAGAATTAATTCATTTATGTAAATGAGTGGGTTTGTATTGAAAAAATATGTTTATAGGAAAAGTAATATTTTGTTCCATATTAGTTGTTAGGCAGACCGCATACTTACTCATTATTTTAAAAGCCCCATCCAAGTTATCCTTTAACATTGATTATAGCAATATTGTCTTCAGCATACTCATTTTTCATTAATAGGGCATCCATCAGGCCTCTAGGTATAGTGGTCAAAGCCCCTGGCTGCTAAACTAGAGATACAGTGATCGATTCCCGGCTGGTACAAGGGGATTTTTCTCGAAAGTGGAATAGTCCTCATGGCCACCGGGATTTGGTTAGTTAGTTTTAAGCTAGGTTAAGATTTTCATTGGCTCCACAGCCTCATATTCACTACCATAATTCCCTCATCTCATCGGGACATGGAAAGTCCCTCCACGGAAAGTATGTACGATTAGTACTTTCGGGCGTCCCCTGAGCAACAGTACATTAGGACTGGCTAATATTTCCACAAATGGACTACTTTCAAAACATCAGGTGATTGAAGAAATGGTTTGGAAGTCTGATGGAGCCATGACAACAGAGGATCTACGTGATCTTCGAAAGCCGCATTGACGTCACCGACCGTGTGTTCAGTTCTCCCGCCTTTATTCTATTGCGACGAAACCCACTATATATTGTGATGTGCGTGTATACTTAAATGACTATTTGATTTCATCGATAGACCAAGGAACATTGTCCTGGAACTAGACAATGTCAGGATAAAATATTTATATATTATATCTTCATCAGAATCGTAAATATTGAGAATTATTTATTGGACTTTGATTTAACTTTAACTCTTAGTGTTAGCCATGCTAGATGTTGTAAATTTTCTATTAGATAAATCTATCGATTTTTACCTGATCGTTAAATTTGAAAAGAGGCTCTATACTTTTCTTGTTGCCACTTTGGCACTAGAGTCTTTTCGAGTATTAAATCATTAGATAGCCACAATTGTTAATTGACTTGGAGTTGAACAAGTTAAATGTAAATTGTTTTGAAATTGTGGATAATAGTAATTATTTTGTAAACTTCAAGTTAGCGTTTCTTATTTTTGTTTGCATTTTGAAATATAGTTTAATGTAACGTAATTTTCTGATCATTTTGATTAATTATGAAATTAATTAACTTTAGTATATTTTCTAATCTTTTTCTATGGTTTGCTTCTAATATGATATTTTCATTATTATTTACTAATAAGTTTATTGTTTTCATTTACTAATATTGTGTCGGGATCTGATAGTCCCAGGGGAGTTTGACTAAAGTCTGTTAGCCAAACTCTCGCGTAATTTAAAGTTTCATATAGAAAGTTAACATGTAAAGTTAACGTTTTTGAAGTATTTACTCTTTGGTAAGAAAAATATAGTTTAGTAACATTTTGAAGGTGCCCATTAGGCCCTTATTTAGTCTTTATGTATTATACTGATGGATATTTATGTTTTTGTTTTATTGTATTAAATAACACGTTATGGATCGTTCTGTCTCTTCAAGACTGACCCATTTGAATATTGGATATATTACAAGTTTATAATTCTCAAATTATCTGCGCAATTTAAAGATATGAAGTTATTATCTATTTGTTTGGTTTTCAACATATCTCAGTTTGATTAATGATACCATGTAAAGTTTTCTGCTCTAATGTTGTAACCCAAACTCTAAAGTTATAGGGGTTCAAATACATATACAAACAAAATTAAATGTTATATAAAAAAAGGGAGATTCATCTAATAGAAGTGCGCAGTGTGAATAAC